>BQNB010001951.1:0-131095 GCA_026074375.1 Tanacetum coccineum | reverse complement strand
CTCAAGTGTTCCTCACGATTCAACATACGTGAAACTAACGACTTGGGCATCCAGGAAGTGAAGTGTTGCATTGTCATATTTCTAGTAATTTCATTTCTTATACTACAATGAAGCCTCCCATGCTTTGCCATGCGTGCCAACTTGGCAAGTAAGCAAAGCTTCTTTTTTCCAGTTCACATACTTTGGTTAACTCTTGTTTTGATATTGCTCTTTCGTATTTGTGGACTTCTCCCGTTTCGAGTCTTGCGGGTTTTAAATATTATGTCTTATCCTTGGATCATTATTCTCGTTATGTGTGGGGTTTATCCGTTGATCAATAAATCAGATGTTTTGTCTAAGTTGTATTATTTCACAATTATGTTCAAACTCAATTCAAGTGTGAAATTAAGTCGTTTCAGTTTGCCCGTGGTGGTGAATTTGACAACCACGCCTTACATTAATTGTTTGCCTTTAAAGGCATTCAATTTCGTTTTTCTTGCCTAAAAACCTCCCAATAAAACGGCAAGTCCGAAAGTACGATACAAACCATTAACAATTTATTTCAGACTTTACATTTTAAGCTCACTTTCCTCCTGAACTTTTGGGTTGAAGAACACAATATGTCCATGTATTTACTAAATATTCTACCCTCTAGTGCTATTAATAATGAAGTACCTCATACCCGTTTATTTGGCACCATCCGATTAGTCTCTTACGTGCTTTTGCATGTTTCTGCTACTCACACCTCTATGCCAATCACAAGTTGAAACTTTGTGCTACACCGTTCATATTTTTAGATTACCCATCTAATCATCGTGAATATCATTGTTTTTATTTAAATACAAATAATATCATTATTTAAAAACATGTCACCTTTGATGAAACTGTTTTTTCCTTTTGTTCTATGACGCCCAATGCACCTCCCTCATATGCCTTTTGACCACATTAATGACAACACCAATGATACTGTTGAAAATATCCCAAATGCACCCACTAATCACAACACCAATAATACTAATGAAAATATCCCAAATTCGCCACATATAACGCACAACAATTCCAGCAACATTGGGCCTATTCTGCCGGTTACAAGCCCAATACCCAAATTGCAATCCCTGTCATCCACTGCCATTAACTGTACTGGCCCAACAACCACCACTGGCCCAACAGTCTACACCGGCTGCTAGGGGTGAGCAGAAAAACCAAATAAACTGAAAACGAAACCGAACCGAATACAATCGAACCGAATTAATAACCGAAAAAAACCGAACTACTAATTCGGTTTTCGAATTGAATATGGGTTTGACAATCTGAATCGAAAACTGAATTCATATAAATATATATATATATATTTTGTACATATTTATATATATAAAAAGTCTATTAAAATTATATCATAATATAACGAAATACTTTTTATGCTTGAAATATTTTTTTTTGCTAAATATCTATATAATTATCATTTAAAAAAAAAATAAACGAGGCATGCAGACCCGTGCGTTGCACAAGGGTTGTATTTAATTGTCGATTTCGTACGGTTTCTGTGAGTTGGGGAGGTGTAAGTATGTTGGGGCATGTTGAAACGTGGCGCGTAATGGTTAGGTAAGTAGGTATAAAATAATTTAAATTTTAAGTTGAGTTAAAGGAAACTTAAACGCATACAGCTCTTTAAAAAATATGTTTTAAAAACATGAATCTGTTTCATCAATGTAATAGAAACCCTGTTAGTTAAAACGTCATGTTGTTACTTAAAAGATTTTTTGTATATGTTATATGAAAATTGACGTACCAATTTTGGTTAATACCATCCATCATCAGTATACTTCAAATAACCATAGACATTGAACTTGAAAAGCTTTGTAGACTATATAACTTTAGAAATCAACTAAAACTTCTACGGCAACACATTTTTTATTAGAAAAATCTACAAAATGTACAGAAAAGCTCCTAAAATGTACTCGAACACGATTCAAAATTAAACTTTTATAACAATATGGAGATTGCATCTTCATCTTTAGAGTTAAACGTTGTTTCAAATAGTCTTTAGAATCGAAACATTGTTTCAAATAGTCTTCCATGGTTATTAGAAACAGATCTATTCCTGAATTCATTATACCTCTGCCGAATATAAGTGTTAGTTTTCAAAAGTGCTCAACATCCTAAAAGGCAAATAGAATAAAAAAAAACATGACCCTCATTAACTACAACAGGTTATATGATAAAATTTAATCTAATAAAAGAAAATTGAAAATTATCTCTTTTCGCATCAAAACATGAAGTACAACTATTTTTTACATAACTATTAGTTGAAACATCACGTCAGCATCAAGACACCATCAGCAGCAAGCCGCCGCCACCAGCATGTGTAGTAGTTTTAAGCCACTTTGATTCATTCATATCTGATTATTTGTTAAAGTAGAAAGGATGAGTTATTTCTTCCATGTGCCTTTGAAATAAGAAAGTTTCGGAAGGGTGTTTGATCTCACATTCTTATAGGGGTGTGCAGGAAACCGAAAAACCGAACCTAAACCGAAAAAAACCGAAGAACCGAAACCTAAAAAGCCGAAACCGATTGAAAAACCGATGGTTCGGTTTTTAGATTTTGAAAAAACCGAAGTTTTTGGTTCGGTTCGGTTTTAGCATTAATAAAAACCAATATAAACCGAACCGATTTTTATAAACATGGAAACAAAAATAAGTTTTGATCGAAGCTAAGGGACGATGAATATGCTCCGCTAGATTAACTATATCATGTTGAGTAACTACTATTTGTTTCATATGCTTCTTGAATATGCCATTAAGGACACATAATAAGTTCTCTTCTAGGAGTTTTTTGTGTTTATTAGGTTTTTATCGTTCTTATTGTGTTGCTTTATAACAAAAAAATATTTTTTTAGGATTATATATGGTCATTTGTTTCTTATTGTCATTGTTGTGTTTTTGGTTTCTCATTATTTGGATTGTTTCTTTAAAGCTTTTTAGGTGTTGGTTTATGGTATATTCCAAATCGACTTTGTAAAAGCAAGCTCGATAAATCGTATAGAAACCGAAAAAACCGAAAAACCAAACCGAAAATAAACCGACAACCGAAAAACCAAACCGACACGAAACCGAAACCGAATGGTTTCTAAAACTCAAAAACCGAAATTTTTCGGTTCGGTTTCGGTTTTATACAAAAACCGAACCAAACCGAACCATGCTCACCCCTACATTCTTATATTAATGATGCCAAAAAAAAAAAGAAGTTCATAAGGCTATTATTCTATAAAATACGACATACGTGGAAAAGAGACGACACATAAAAGATCATATATGCATACCCTATTCCATATACCCGTTTGCTTCAAGACCTTGATTTTAGCTGCTTTCCTTCTTTCTTATATGATTTTTAGCCACAAAGTATAAGTAGTATTTTTTCCATGTGCCATTAACATCAAAAAGTTTTCGAAAATGTGTCTGATCACACATTAATATTTATAATGATCATCAAGTTTTACAATAAGAATATCAAACACTATGGAAATAAACAGAAACGATCGAATTGCATTCCATTGAATTGATTACATCATATTGTAAAAAATTATAAACTACTCTACACTAACTAATAAATCAATCCAATTACATCGATTTAATCTATGCTCTCATACTTGAATTTTTTTCATGCCGCCAGTAGACATACACAAATATGATATAAAATAATTGTACTATCAAAAAACATAGATATACGATGATTATATTTTTCGTTGGGGGGAATTGCATGGAAAGTACAAACGATTACTTGTATACCTTTTAAGATTCAAAACCTTTGCGCATACATTCATGGGAAGTCCTTGATTCCATCTTAATATTAACGCATAATATACTATAGATGTCATCTTGTAACCTCATGTATTACATGCACACGAAAAAAAAAATCAAGAAACAATTTTAATAATAAATTACAAAATAAAGTAGGCGAAATGAAGATTCGAACTTTTGTGTTTGTACATGTGATGTTGGCATGTTTATATAGGCATGGATTATGTTAAATAATCAATTATTCTTGCAACCTTTTCAACTTCGTCTCAATCCATAACCGACTTTTAATTCTATACTAAATACCATGTAACCCCATGATCGTTGGTATTCTTTTACTTCAACTTCTTCATCGAAAATTTATGGAGACTTCCGCATTAAATAAAATGACTGAATATTTTAGTATTATAGATTATAGATGGTGTAATTCGGGTTTTCCGGGTCTACCCGAAAACGAACTGAATTCAAATTCGGTTCGGTTCGGTTTTCGGGTTGACCTAATTTTTTTAGCCGAACTAACCGAACAACCCGATAACCGAACCGATCAACACCCCTACCGGCTGCCATTCCAAACCCAAACCCGGTTTCGATTCACCCTATGATCACGCGATTTCGTGTCGGGTTTAATCGTTCTCCCGAGCGTCTTAATCTAAGTGTGTCTACCATTTCTTCATTACCTAAATTGTATTATGATGCTTTTAATGATCCTAATTGGCAAAATGCTATGTGGGGTTAATATAATGCACTTATAAATAATAACACTTGAACGTTTGTCCCTCGACCCATGGATGCGAACATTGTTCGTCACATGTGGTCGTTCCGGCATAAACATTTAGCAGATGACACCCTCAGTCGTTACAAGGTTCGTCTTGTAGCAAATGGAAGCACACAGTTATCTGGTATTGATGTTCATGAGACTTTTAGTCCGGTTATTAAACCGGCTACCATTCAAAATGTTCTTAGTCTTGCTACTTTTCGATATTGCATATTCATCACCTTGATGCCAATAATATGTTTTTAGACTGTGATTTATCTAAGAAGGTTTATATGCATCAGCCTCCAGGCTTTCGGGATTCTGAACATCCTGACTATGTTTGTTTATTGCAACGGTCTTTTTATGGTCTTTAGCAAGCCCCTCGGGCTTGGTTTCAGCAATTTGCGGCATATATTACTCGTATTGGTTTTTCTCATAGCCGTTATGACTAATCTTTGTTTATATATAGTCCCTGACATCGCTTATTTATTATTATATGTTGATGATATTGTATTGACTGCTTCCTCTGGAGCTTTGTTACAGTAGATTATTACTTCTTTGCATCAGGAATTCTCTATGACTGATCTCGGCTCGCTCAATTATTTCTTGGGTATTTCGGTTGCACGTGATCCGTCTGGGATGTTTTTTTTTATCTCGGCGTAAGTATGCTGCTGAAATTTTTTGAGAGAGCTTATATGGTGATCCTACATTATATCGCAGTCTCGAAGGAAGCTTTATTGGAGAAGAGTTGTCTTCAAATCTACAAAGTATATTTTTACACTAAAATATTATTAGCTTGGATTGCTCACACAAAAACTTTAATACAGTAACGTAAAAGGACATATAGGTCCCCATGTCTGCAGCCATTGACATTCCATTGCCAACCTTTGAGAGTAAGCAACCATGAACAATAGTGAACCTTTGCAGCCGATTCTTCAATATCAAGCAAAAGTTTGGGGATAGAAATGTCTTTTCCAGCTTTGGCATTTTGGGGTTACTCCCTTATGAATAACGAGTCAAGTCTCATGATCAAATGAAATCAACCACCGATAACTTGACCTAAATGACTGTTGGTAAAACGAAATTCTTTTAATACAGTCCATCAAACAAAAGATACATGCATAAGCATATATAATTACCTGAGAAAATTCATTTGCTAGTTTGTCAAAGTGAGTTGCAACTTCACCAAAAAAATCTACAGTTGGAGTTTGACATTTTTTGGCATAATAGACTACAAATTCCAGAAAATTTACAAGAGATGTCTCCTTAAGAAGCTGCCAAGAAGTAATTAATTATTTAAGAACCAATAAAACAATTTCCAAATTCAAGCATTTAACTGTAACATATATTACCATCCCTCGTAGAATACTCACCCAAACTTTTTAGTAAATTCCTTTGTTGGTTTGTAGCTTTACTATTCTTTCTTATTATGACGTACGAACTATGTCTTTCCTTGTGCCATATGTTCATTAGTTGCCAAGTATTGAGAAAGAACAGATCAAAGTTGTTCATGCCTATTGTATTCATTATCTGCCTTTCTGTTGGTTACTTAAGGGGTTATAAGCAAAGCTTATGGCTTCAGCAAAAACGTCATTTCTAATGAGGTTTAGCATAGAGGCCTTTTTTAATCTTCAAAAAGCTAATAAGCACTTTGTTACATATGATTGGCTAAGCCTATTGTCTTTTTTCCTAATAATAAAACATCTTGTAAAACACACAAGAAAACCATACACTTGTATAAACTGTGAAGCACTTGGTGGCATTAATAATACACCATGATATAACTTCAGAATTCGCAAACCTAAACATTATTCTAACGTTGATGACATCCTTACAATAGTTTTTGGCATAATAACATATAACACTTTACAGTACAAGACAGAACATAAAAACATATGACTTTCCTTAAGCATATATTATGAAAAAAACTAGTTGATTACGATGCATTGATGAGCCATAACATCCATCCAGCACACGAGTTAGTAAGTCTAGGCTACATGCTAATGACCTTTAGACAATGAAAGAAGTGAACCGCATATCCTCCGTCCATACTGCAAAGTAGAACATATATTACACTACAACAAATTTGCCACATGTTCACACTTTTTTCTTCACCCTTTATAAAATGTGAACTTTTTTTCTTAATATATTCACATTTATGAGTGTGTTAAAATTGTTCACACTTAAAAGTGTGATGTAATAAAAGATCTCACATTTTCAGTTGTGAAAATTAAAGTTCACACTTAAAAATGTGATGTTGTTTAGTAATTTTGTCTTTACACTTTTTAGTGTGAAGAAGTAAAAAAAACTTCACACTTTTATGTGTGAAAAAATGTTATAAATAATTTGATTATGAATTGAAAAGTTAATGAACTTTTTTATTGTGGAAAATATTTTCATCCATTTTAACTAGTATTTAATCAGGACACCAGATTATTCTCTCAAAATCACCCTCAGTGGTTCCTAAACCCTTCGTCAACACCATCGCTCCGCCACCACTTTCGCTCCGCCACCACAACATCACCTCACTACCATCGTATCGCCACCACAGCATCACGGGCTCACGGCCTTCTCGATTGTACTTAACTATACCTTCTAAAGATCAATTCCAGGTTTTTTGGTTATTTATCAACTTTTGACGGTAATAATCGATCGGATTCCATCTTGTCTTATAGTTGGTACAATTGCTTATTGTTGACTCCTGGGTGTTTTATGCAAGTATTTGATATCTTTTATCGATTTTAGTTTTCGATATGTTATAGTTTATAAACTTACTGTTGATTATACATGTGCAATTTCGATGCAAAATGTAGTGTTATTCGATTACTTATAACGGAATGATTTGTGTATTCAAAAAACATTCTCTAATGGTTTTCCTTGGGTAATGCTAGGAGATTTCAATGTCACCTTTTTCCCACATGAGCATTCAGTGGTGGTTCTTCTATTTCTAAGGACATGCATGATTTCCAGGATTGTATTAATAATATTGAGATGGAAGATGTGTGTAGCTCAGGATTTCAATTCACCTAGACAAAATCTCCTCAGAATCCATTGGCTGGCACTTTTAAGAATCTAGACAGAGTCATGATCAATGAAAAAGTTCTTAGTTCTTTTGCAAAGGCTCATGCCATTTTCCTTCCATACATTATCTTTGATCATTGTCCTGCAATTTTGGTCATCCCTAACAGTATGATAAAGAAATCAAAAGCTTTTAGTTTTACTAACTATGTTGCTCCTTGAGTTCTTGCAAACAGTTAAAGATGGCAGGCAGGAAGATGTTACTAGGTTTAAGCTTTTCCAAGTTGTTCAAATTGAAGAGATTAAAGAAATATATGAAGAATCTCAACTGGAAGAATGGAAACATTTTTGAAAAAGTGGTTCTTTTAAAAGACAAGCTCAAGGAATGGTAGAGTAAAATTGATAGTGACCCTTCAAACAATGAGTTTAAGAAAGTAGTTGTTCTAAGAGAATATAAAAAAGATGTGGTTGATGAAGGGAAATTGCTCCTAAAAAAATAGAATGACTTAAAGAAGGGGACAAGAACACATCATGTTTCCACAAAATCCTTAAAAGAAGGCATCATAAAGGTAAAATAAAAAGTGTTTGTGATGAAAATGGTATAAGGTATGAAGGAGACCAAGTGCCAGAGCAATTTGTCAAACACTCTAAACAATTTTGGGATGTGTTTTTTTTAACCGGGGTAATCCCCTTTACCCAAAAAAAAAATTGGGTTGTGAGTCCAATGTTCAATCTATTGAGGACAGAGATGATATTTTTACTTATACCCTTAATGATGAAGAGGTTACTGCGATGATTTAGAAAGTTACTAATGCAAAGATAAAAAAAAGAAATGTTTGGTATTGCTGATGTAAAAGCTCCACGACTAGATGGTTATACTGCTTGTTTCTTTAAGAGAGCACAGACTGTAGTTGGCGATGAAGCATGTGAGGCTGTAAAAGAATTCTTCCGAAATAGCAAATTGCTAAAAAGGTGAATGCTACTATCATTTCTTTGGTTCCTAAAATACCCATACCTCTTAAAGTCTCTGACTTTAGGCCAATTGTTTGTTGCTATAACAACCCGTATTTTTCATCAATGTAATTATCCATCTATTAAATTAGATGCACTGTAATATCCATTTATTATATATACCACCTTTTTACAGGGAAATTTTTTGCTTTATCTCATTATGCAACGTAACTTGCATCTCTAAAGTAAACGAGCTCACGCAACCTCTATCAATGCCATCTCTATCCATGTTTACATCATGTAAACATCCTAATATGTCAAGTCTATATCTTAATATCATTTTTACCAAGTACATTATCCATTTAGCGTACTTTTCAAAACGTTATTTTAAAACAAGCATTAAACGTTAACATTTACATCTAAACCCTAATTATATGTAATTTATACATATAAAATAAATGTACAAGCCTTTAAAGCATGTGTACAAGTATCAATACACAACATTTGAATATCTTTTCCCTCCTAAATCAAGTCACAACTTTTCTAAAAAGCAACACATGATACAGTTAAATCATGCCTAAAACTAATTAGGTCATTTAGGATCTCTATAACTCATGTTTAAACTTTACCACCGCCTTTAACACATGGTACGTCACTAAATGATATAATCTAAAACTATAATTCGTTCTTAATCCTAAACCCTAAACGGAAAACCTTTAAAAACCTAATTTCACTTTAACCTAAAACTAACCCTAAACTTAAAACAAAACCCTAATCCTTAATCCCCCACCCCCCCCCCCCCCATAACCCTAATCCTAACACTAAACCTTAATCCTAAACCCTAATCTATCCTTAATCCTAACCCTAATCCACATTTTAAAACCCTAAACCCTAACCCGGAATAAAACAAACTCGGCACCCATTTTCTTCCATTTTGACCTATTTTTAACCAAACTAGCTAGCACCACACCTTGTCACCTATTGCTCATTGCTTGCGTGAGCACCTCTCTAGCAATCCATCCATAAGCACCTTAAAAGCACTCTCATCACCGCTTTGATTCCCTTTCTATTTCGGACCTTCATTAAACCCTCCAACACCCTTCCACCTTGCCTAGCTATTTTTCTAGCTCACCTTACTCACCATATAGCTTCATTTGTCACTATCTACAGCTTTGTCAATTTGCATTAATGATACTTGGGCCACCAAGGGTTTTCACCCCTATATTTAGCCGAATCCAAGCACCATTCATTATACCCTCTATTTCATCCATTTACATCTATGGAGTCTTAACTCAGGACCATGAAAGATCAAGTGAAGTCTCTAAGGCTAAGAATAGAAGCAAATGAATCAAGAAAAAGGGCCTTGAAGTCGATACTAGGCGTCACGAATCGGAAAACCCCATGTGACCCATTTCTAAGCTTAAGTAGCTTTTTTGGTTCCATGTTCAATAAGCTTATATAAAACTATTTTTGACTGTTCATTAATACTTATGATCATATATAACTCTTGTTGAAAGCTTTGATTCCTCAAACCCTCGTGGTTTTATTTTTTTTTGTTTCAATAAAAAGTTAATTGCTTAAAAATGTATTATACTTGCCATTTTTTGTCATTGTATGCAGACAACTATTTTTTTTGCCATTGTGTCGTTCTTCAACTTTAAATTCGTGCTATTTGTGTATTTTGTGACCATTTTACCTCTTTTTTTCAAAAGTTGTGCGACACAATGACAAAAAAAATAGTTATCTACATAAAATGATAAAAAGTGGCAAGTATAATACATTTTTAGGCAATTAACCCTTAATTAAAACCCTAAAAACGACCCGTTTTGATTTTCTAGCTAACGAATCATTTTTCTAAACTTTTGTTATGTTAGAACATCTTATTTTAGCTTATTCTAATAAGCTATAACCTGCAAATATCATTTGGAATCCTAAAATAAGCTTGCATGGCTTTTTGGACTTGTTTTGCAAAAGTATTCCATGCTAGGGGTATATATCGTAACTTTCTGAAATTTATAACTAGAGGGGCTAAAAATGTCATTATTCTAAAGTTATAACTATAAGGACCTATCTTGCCAAGTTCTAAAGTTAAAGGTTTAAATTATATATACTTTATATATAAAGGACTAAACTTGTAAAAGTTTATAAACCAAGGGTATATATTGCTATTTTTGCAAACTTAAAAATATAAAATATAATATTTTTATATAAATTATAAAAATATATATTAATATTATAAAACCCGATTTTATTAAAACCCGACACATTAATCGTTATTAATCATCGATCGGCTTAAACTTTATAAGTTTTGAAACATAAAACATCACACTAAGACTTGACATATTACCCCAGGTTGCATGACGAAGCCGTTATACTTTTGCCATCAATCAGATTTCCCTATACTGTTAAGGTGAGTTCATAGCCTCGCATTTTAAATCTTGTAATGTTTTCATAAACTCGCGAGGGGGATACATGCTATAAACCATGAATACGAGTATTTTTCTAACTGTATGCTATCCTGGTATATTATTGCCTAAGTCCTTACTTTTGCCATTAAGACCCCACTATCATGAACCGTTAATTACTTTTCGGAGTAAGCGCGAATGATGTGAGTAGATCTATTTGAGACTGAGCTTCCTCGTTGGTGTACCTATACTTTCTGGTAACCAAATGCACTTCATTTGAAATACTATGCGGGTGTTTGGCAAAGGAACCCGTTGGGGCAACTTATTGTGATTATTTATTTTCTCAAGGTCTCGGTGCATGAGCTTATGGCAATAATACTGTTTTTCATAATAATTGTACTCATTGCAATTATTACACTTATGGGTGTATAACAACGTAACCCACTATTGAACTTGTATTCAAACTGTTTACCATAAACCTATGAATTTCACTCAACCTTTGTGTTGACCTTTTTAGCATGTTTATCTCAGGTAATTGAGCAACTTATGGCACAGAGTGGCACGGACTTGAAGATGGCTAAACTGTTATCATTCAAACTTTATGTTTTCATGTAGATTTTGGGACCTCTTGTAAAAACTCTGATGAAATAATGAATGATAACTTATCTTTTAAAAACGTCTCTTTTGAGTCGTTTTCTATGATTATGACTGTTGTACTATGAAATAATACCCCAGATTAGCTTCCGCTGCTATATGTCAAAAATGGGGGTGTTATAGATTGGTATCAGAGCCACGGTTATAGAGAACAAGGTTGAAACCTTAACTATAACTACTTTTCTTTTTCCATCCAAGAAAGTCCTCCGTGCCACTACATCTTCCGGAATAGTATGTAAAGTACATAACTATTATACTATTATATAAATAACTTATGTTATTTACCACTGGGTTGTTAACAGAGCGATGTCTTCTCCCAGCCACCCTACTTCCAATATTGAGGATGCTTTTTCCTCTAACTTTCCTGACTATATCCCGGCTTCCCCGGACTATGTCCCAGCTTCACCAGGAAAAACTTATTCTAGCTCTTCAAATAACTCATTTGGTTTAGTTCCAATAGCTTCACCAACTCTTTTACTTTTTCATGATGACCCTTATATAAAGGTCATGCATGCATACTATGCTAAAGAATCACCTATTCCACCACCAGCTATTGTGCCTCCATCTTCAATGCTATCTTCAATGTTTAATCCTTAAGAATTCTTTCTTCTTGAGGAAATATTGCCACTTAAGAAACGAGGTCGTGACCGATCATCCTCCTCTACTTCTGCCCTACCTCAAGCATTTGAGATAGGAGAAAGCTCTCGTAAGACAAGTCTGGAATGTCACGAGGAGCAAATTGAGGAAATTTTGAATCACCTAGATGAACTCTCTCTCGACCGCATTGAGCACATAGAAGACAAAATAGAAGGTCTCAGAAATGGTCGGGTGATCATACAACAAGATTTTGACAATCTGGAAGCTGAACTCCAAGAGTCTCGTACTCAAATTGCTAAACTTCAAAGAAAGCAAATGGGAAATAACAACAAGATTTCTCTGGCTCGCTTCAGGATTGCTAATCTAGAATAAATTATCGAGGAGATCTAGGTTTGTCACTAAGCCGATAAGGAAAGTCTTCTGGATGCAATCTATGAACACAAGAACAGCCAGGAAGGACCATCAGACTACTAGATTAGATACTAGTTATAGCTTTTGTTAGAACCTAGCCACGAGATGTGTGGTATAAATAACAACACTTGTCAAATTTTGACTATGTACAGTACAAAGGCAAGTCGTTCATGATATAATATACTGGTGATCCCGTTTTATATTGATCCTGTGTCCTATAATTCATCTCCGTCTTCATCATTATGAATCATACCATGACTTCTAAATAAATCATAGATACTTATTTGATATGATCTATCTATGAATTATCTATGATATCACTATTGTGACAATGTATATTTTTGAACCTTACGCATTTTAAGGAAAGAATTGTGATAACATTCTTATTATGTGTTGTCTTATGTTAATAGAATGCCTCCTAAAAGGACATCAACATCTGAAGCACCAGCTATGACTCAGGCTGCCATCAAGAAACGAGTTGCTGATAGTGTTTCCGCAGCTCTGGAAGCACAAGTCGCTAACATGGCAAATACTGATAATACCACTGGAGAAAGAGAAGCTCCTGTAGCAAGAAAGTGTAGCTACAAAGAGTTCATGAGCTGCCAACCTTTCAATTTCAAAGGTACGGAAGGAGCTATCGGACTTATCTGCTGGTTTAAGCGAACTGAATCAGTGTTTTCCCGTAGCAACTGTACCGAAGACTGCAAGGTGAAGTTTGCTACTAGTACTTTAACTGAAGAAGCTCTATCCTAGTGGAATTCTTTTTCCCAACCTATTGGGATAGAAGAAGCTTACAAGATTACCTGGGTTGAATTCAAGAAGCTGTTGATAAAGAAGTACTGTCCCCGAACTGAGGTCTAGAAGATGGAAGATGAATTTTACCATCTGACTGTGAAGGGGAATGATCTCAAGACATATGTGAGAAGATTCCAGGAATTGGCAACCTTATGTCCCACTATGGTGCCAGATTCTGAGAAAATGATGGAAGTTTTCATCGGCGGATTGCCTCAAAGTATTGAAGGGAATGTTACCGCCTCTAAACCTCAAACTCTAGAGGAAGCCATCAACATAGCCCAAAGGCTAATGGATCAGGTAACAAAGCACACTCCGGTGCAAGTATCAAGTGATCACAAACGAAAGTTTGACGACAGAAGAACTTTCAACAACAACAACTACCGTAACACTAACACCAACAACCGCTACAATAATCACCAACCACAATAAAAAAAGACAGGAAACCTTCAGGGCTTATGCTGCCACCCCAACTGAAAACAATGGGTATACTTGCAATAAGGTGGGCCATATGACTAAGAACTATAGAAATAAAGGGCCAGCCACTGGAAGTAATCTGCTACCAGTGACAGTTACTTGTCATGCCTGTGGAGAGAAATGGCATTATGCAAATCAGTGCCGAAAGACCACCAACAACAATACCCAGGGGAGAGCCTACATGCTAAGGGATAGGAATGCTCACCAAGACCCGAATGTAGTCACGAGTATGTTTTTTCTAAACCAACATCTAGCTAGAGTATTATTTAATTCTGGAGCCGATAAAAGCTTTATATCCATATCTCTTGCCTCTATGCTAAAAATCCCACCCATTACAATAGATACCTTTTATAATATCGAAATGGCTGACGGAAACCTAGTAAGCACAAACGCTGTTATCCAGGGTTGCACCTTGACTTTGTTAAACCAACCTTTCGAAATTGATCTTATGCCGATCAAACTCGGTAGTTTCGACGTCATCATTGGTATGGATTGGTTATCCAAGTATCATGCTAGAATTATTTGTGACGAGAAAGTCGTCTACATCCCAATCAAAGGTGAAACTTTGATCATTCGAGGTGACCGAAGTAAAACCCGACTAAATCTCATATCTTATATAAAAACCGAAAGATATATATCCCGAGGTTGTCAAGTTTTCGTAGCCTAAGTAATGGAAAATAAGTCAGACGAGAAAAGACTAGAAGATATCCCAGTAGTCAGAGAATTTTCGAAAGTTTTTCCTGAAGATCTACCTGGCCTTCCTCCCGCTCGCCAAGTAGAATTCCAAATCGATCTAATTCCAGGAGCGACACCTGTAGCCCGAGCACCTTATAGATTAGCTCCTTCAAAAATGCAGGAACTATCTAACCAACTTTAAGAGTTAGCAGACCGAGGTTTTATACGACCAAGTAGATGAGAATGTCGTCTTTCTTTCCCATCGACGGTGAAAATTATTCATTCGAGGTGACACGGAAGTAAAAACCTGAACAAAATTCATTCTGTATAAACACTGACGGTTTATATCCAGGGGATGTCAAGTTTTCGTAGCCCAAATAATGGAAAAGAATAGTCGGACGGAGAATACAACTAGAAGATTATAATGGTAGTCAGAGGAATTTCGAAAGTTTTTATCTAAAGACCTACCTGGCTTCCTCAGTTTGTAGGTATTTTTTCAATCGATTTAATTCTTGGAGCGCACCTGTAGCCAGAGCAACATTATTTGATTAGCTCCTTCAGGAAATGCAGGAACATATCTAACCACTGTAAGAGTTGGTGACTGAGGTTATCGACAATGTACTTCACCATGGGAGCTCCTATTTATTTGTTAAAAGAAAGACGTATCTTTTCAGAATGTGTATCGATTATCGGGAGTTGAATAAACTTACCGTAAAGAATCGTTACCTATTACCCAGGATTGATGACTTATTTGACCAACTTCAAGGTTCGAGTGTTTACTCAAGATTGACTTGTGATTCAGGTATCTCAACTAAGAGTCAGGGTTGAACGATATTCCCCAAGCACAATGCTTTCAGAACAAGATCGAACATTATGAATTTCAAGTGATGTCATTTGGTTTAACTAACGCGCCTGCTGTATTCATGGATCTCATGAACCGTGTGTGTAAACCATACTTGGATAAATTTGTGATAGTGTTCATCGATGATATTCTCATCTACTCTCATAATAAAGAAGAGCACGTAAATCATCTGAGAATAATCCTAGAATTACTTAAGAAATGAGTTGTTGGATGCCGGTTCTCCAAGTGAGATTTCAGGATTCATTTCATGCAATTTCTTGGACACTTAATTGATAGTCAAGGACTTCATGTTGATCCCGCCAAGATTGAAGCAGTTAAGAATTGGGCATCTCCTACTACACCCACAGAAGTACGCCAATTCTTAGGACTTGTCGGCTACTATCGAAGATTCATCCAAGGTTTTTCGAAGATTACAAAATCTTTGACTGAATTAACCTAAAAGAACAAGAAGTATATCTGGGGCGAAGACCAAGAGACATCTTTTCAACTACTTAAACAGAAGCTATGTGAAGCTCAAATCTTAGCATTACCAGAAGGAAACGACGATTTTTGTTTGTTTACTGTGATGCAATCCTTCAAGGTCTAGGCGCGGTATTAAGCAAAGAGAGAAAGTTTTTGCATATGCATCCGACAAACTAAGCCTAATGAAGAAACTATACCACTATGATCTTCGAATTAGAGTTAGTTGATGGTTCGCGTTAAAATTTGGTGACACTATCTGTATCGCACCAAATGTACTATGTTCATGATCAAAAAAGTCTTCAGGATATCCTTGATCAGAAGAGTCTGATCATGAGACAAGGTCGTTGGCTAGAATTGCTTGCAGATTCCGATTGCTGAAATTCGCTACCATTCTGGAAAAGGCAAATGTGGAGCAGATGCCTTATGCTGGAAGGATTGAATTAAAACACTCGAGTTAGTTCATTAGTTATACATTATCCAAACTTACCCTTCACGAATTCTTAAAGCTCAAACCAAAGCACTCAAGAAGAAATACTATCAAGGCTAAAAACTTACGTGCAATGGATAGCTTTTGAATTACTCCTGATGGAAACTGTTGTATTAAGAACCATAGCTGGTTATCACTCCTTTGGGTAATCTGAGAATCTTGATCTTGCATGAGTCCCATAATTCAATATTTTCCATTCACCAAGGTTCTGACAGATTGTATCAGGATCTTAGAACTTTATTGGTGGCCTAACATGAAGTAGATCATCACTGAATATGTTGGAAAATGTTTAACATGTTCTAGAGTTAAGGCAGAATGTCAGAAGCTATCCGATTTACTGGTACAACCAGAGATTCCTATGTGGAAATGGGAAAAATCACAATGGATTTCATCACAAAACTGCCCAAAACCTCAAACGGACTCCCCCCCCCCTTGAAACAATCTGGGGTCTTTGGCGATCGTTTACCAATCGACTTAATCCTACCCAAGAGACAGGTAGTATGGACACCCTTACAAGGTTATACATCAAAGAAATAATCTCTTGGCATGGAGTGCCAATATCTATCATTTCGGATCGTAACATTCATTTCACATCTAGATTCTGGCAATCATTACAAAGTGCTTTGGGTACTCAATTAGACATGAGTACGGCATATCATCCCGAAACGATGACAAGTGAATGGGACCACAATCCAAATCAACTTGAAGACAATGCTTCGGTCTCTGTTATTGATTTTGGAAATGATGGGAAGGGACACTTACCATTGGTAGAATTCTCATACAATAACAGTTACCATGCCAGTATTAAGGCAACACCATTGGAGGCACTTTATGGTCGAAAGTGCAGATCACCTATATGCTAGGCCAAAGTTGGAGATGTTCAACTCATGAGACTAGAAATAATCCATGAAACCACCAAGAAAATAGTTCAAATTCGACAACGCTTGTAAGCTGCAAGAGACCGACTGCGAAGTTATGCCAATGTAAGGCGAAAGCCTTTAGAAGTTTAAGTTGGAGATTGTGTTACGTTGAAAGTGTTACCTCTAAAAAGTGTCATTCATTTCGAAAAATGAGGAAAGCTTAACCCACGATACATTGGACCATTCAAAATCCTTGAACGGATTGGCCCATACGGCATATTAAACTTGAGCTCCTGATAGAGGCTTAGTAATGTCCACAGTACTTTCCTCATTTCAAATCTAAAGAAATGCTTATTCTGTCACGTATCTTGTCATTCCAATGAAAGAGCTTCAACTTGATGACAAACTCAAACTCTTATAGAAGAACCAGTAGAGATTATGGATTGAGAAGTCAGCAACTTAATACAACGTCGTTTCCTATAATCAAAGTAAGATGGAACTCTAAAAGAGGACCAGAATTTATATGGGAACGTAAAGATCAAATTCGTGCCAAATATCCACATCTGTTTTCAAACACCAGTCTGGCATCCAACTAAATCTCAGCACGAGATTTCTTTTAAGGGAAGGAGACTATAACAACCCGTAATTTTCATCAATGTAATTATCCATCTATTAAATTAGATGCATTGTAATATCTATCTATTATATATATTACCACCTTTTTATCATGGAAATTTTTGTTTGTATTCATTTTGCCAACGTAACTTGCATCTCTAAAGTAAACGAGCTCTCGGCAACCTCTACCATATGCATCTTTTCTATGGTTTATATCATGTAAACATCCTAATTATTTCAAGTCTATATCTTATATTATTTTACCAAGTACTTCTATCATTTAACGTACTTTCAAAAAGTTATTTATAAACATACATTAAACGTTAAACGTTTATATCAAAAACCTAATTCTAGGTAAATTAAACATATAAAATGAATATACAAGCCTTTAAAGCATGTGTACAAGTATCAATACACAACATTTGAATATCTTTTCCCTCCTAAATCAAGTTACATCTTTCTAAAGCTTAATGTACAAGTCATTAATACAAGAAAGTAAAACTAGGTCATTTTACTCTAAATCACTTTGTTTTCTTACTACCACTTTAACACAAGGTATCAAGCTCTGATGCATGTCTTTTAACGTATAACCAACCATAATTCATCCTAAACCTTAATCTAAAACCCTAAACCCTAAAAACAAAACCCTAAACCCTAATTTTACTTTCAACTAAAAACTAAACCCTAAACCTAAAACTAAGCCCTAAACCTTAATCCTATCCTAAACCCTAACCCTAACTCAATCTAAAAGTCCAAAACCCTAAATCGAGCCCTAAACCAACCCGTAACCCATTTTGACCCATTTTTAAACCAAAGCAACCAACCAAGCACCACTATGACTCACCAAGCAGCCTCCTAAGTATCTTACAAGCACCTTATTCACAACTTGCTCACACCAAGTTGCAAATCACCTCCTTGTCTTCTTTTTTACCGTGGCTACATAACACCTTTCCATATCTCTTAATCTGTTTTCAAGCTTATATACCACCCTCATAGCCCTCAATTACTCACTACACTAGCTTAGATATTTTACATCAAGTATAACTTGGTCCACATGGGTCTTTTCACCCTTAATTTCACTAACAAGCACCTTTTCAAATCATCCTCAATCTCATCTCACACAACTCAATGGAGTTCTATCCTTTACATAGGTTAATTTAAGATCAAGAGAAGTCCTAAGCTAAGAAATAGGAAGCCAAACGCAAGAAAATTGAAGTCTTGAAGCCATTTCTAGGCGTACGAGTCATAAAACCCTATTTTGACCCATTTAGCTCAAGTAAGCCTAAGATCTTGTTCCATAAGCTTTATTCTATATTATAATGTTGCATAATACTCTTAAGATTCATATATGAACTCTTGTTTGAAACTTTGAATACTCAAACCATGTGTTTTTGATAAAATCCATAAAAATGTCCCGTTTGATTTTTTAGCTAACAATCTTTTCTAAAACTTTTGTTATGTTAGAACATCTTTTTTACGCTTTATTCTAATAAGCTATAAAACCTGCAATTTCATTTGGATTCTTAAATAACCTTGCAGCTTTTGGAACTTGTTTTTCAATTATTTCCATATTAGGGGTATATATCGTTACTTTCTGAAATTTATAACTATAGGGGGCTAAAATAGTTCTTTAGCTATAAGTTTTAACTTTAAGGACTATGTTGCCATGTTTCAAGTTAAAGATTTAAATTTATATTTACTTTATATATAAAGAACTAAAGTTTGTAAAAGGTTTTTTAAAGAAGGGGCTTTATATTGCCAATTTTGCAGAACTTAAAAAAATAAAATATATATTTCTTTATAATTTATAAAAATCGATATTAATATTACTAAACTCCGTTTTTATACAAACCGGAAACATTATCGTTATTAATCATAAATCGATGCACCTATTTCGTTTTATATTTAACGTTAGTTATCATCGACTACTTTTGAAGAACTTAAAATCTTAATCGTATCACGTTACTAGGGACTTTTTCATATGAGGCGTTTCATTTAGTTTTCATTTTGAGAGTTTGCTGGGTTTACGATTGTATAGTGTCTAGATCCTCACAACGATACTTACATGGCCTCTGGATTATGAGTGCGCAGAACAGCGATAACAATAATTTCATAATTTAATTAATCATAGATATACGTTAAACTTTATGAAGTTTTGAAAACATATAACCTATCACACTAAGACTTGGCATTATCACCCATAGGTTGCGTGACGTAAGCGTTACTTTCACTTGTTTACTGTTGCCAATAAATCAGATTTCTCTATATTGTTATGGTGAGTTCATAGCCTCACTTTTAAATCTTCTATTTCATAAACCTGTGAGGGGATAATGCTATAAAACTGAATTTCAAGTGTTTTCTAATTGTATGTTATCCTATATATCTATTGCATCTGTTGTCTAAGCCCTTATGCAAAAAGACCCCCACTATGGGAACATTAATCATTACGATCGTGAACATGAACATTGTGAATAGGCCTATTGGGATTGACGAATCCCGTTTGTGTTAGCCAGATAGGTAACCAAATGCACTATATTTGAAACTTTTAGGTATATGGAAATTACCTACATGGTGGCCATTATCTTTATATATATCATTATTGAAATATACACTAGTCAGGTTTTGAGTGCTATTGAGCTTAGACGCAATAATACTGTTTTCATAATAATTGTACTCGATTGCAAATTATTTCACATATGGGTGTATAACAACGTATACCCACTTTCATGGATGATTGTAACTCATACTATTTATTATAACCTATGATTTCACTCAACTATGTGTTGACCTTTGTAGCATGTTTATATAGGTACGGAACATCTTATGGTACGGAGAGCACGATATGAGATGGCATAATGGTATCATTCAAACTTTTTGTTTTCTGTAGTTTTTGGGACCTCTGTTTGTAAAACTTAATTAAATAAATGGACATGATAACTTATCTTTTAAATAATGTCTCTTTAGAGTCCCCATTTTCTATGATTATGACATGTTGTACTTTGAAAATAATACCCAGATTAGCTTCGCTGCTATTTGTCAAAAAGAAGGGGTGTTATAATACCTCGCCATTGATTGATTGAGCTACTAGACTCGTTTCATTATTGACTTTTCTCATCATATTCTTCACCGCTATTACTCCTAGAACCTCTGAAAAATGACTCTTTGGTTCTTGTGTTTCGGGGTTTGAACATTCTCCAATAAGATCGATTTAGGGTCGCCGCATCTAAAGTATTTTCTATTACTTTTACCATTTTTGTCGTATCGGCTTCTTTGAAAAGTCTTTTTGTCGTTCCGAGGTTGTCTCACGAATCTACCTCTTCTCTTAAACAATTTCTTGAAGTCTCTTACCGCCACGGTGTATTCTTTCTGAATGTCGAACACTCTTTCATCCTAGATTCTTTCTGAGCCCTGTAAAGCATTAGATTTCTTTCAACTTTGTTTTGGACTATTCTCGGTATCTTTCTTGATGATCATTTGGTGAACTTTGGGGTTCTTGATAAGTTCATCAAGAGATAGTGATGTTAAGTCTTTCGACTCTTCAATTTCCGTGACCTTTGCTCTCCATTTGAGATATAGAGCCCTAAGAAATTTCCTAACATAGTTCTTGCTAGAAAATAACCTTCATCAAGAGATTTTTTTTTCTTAGTCTAGTAATATAATATTATATTCTAGCAAGCATATCTTAGATTCGTTTTCGGAAATGACAAAAGTGTTCATATTGTTCTCCTAAGTCGATCTTGTTTCTTTGACCTTGACTATTGCTTGGTGGTGATTAAAATGCTTTCCAAATTTCTTTTGCTGTATTCACATGAAAATTCTTTCATATTCTTTTCTTGGCTTAGCTTATATAAATAACTATTTTTGCTTCATTTATTTTTCGCGAGTATCTTATGTAAGATTCATCTCTTTATTTTTTAAAAGGGATAACCTCTCTAATTGGTTTTCGATTTTGTTGAATGGTTGAAAATCTCTCGTTGGTAATAACATGAAAGATCTAGAATCTTTTGATTCTAACCATATGTCTCGATCTATTTTTCCATAAATAAAACTATCACTTTACAAAGAGGGGTGGTATTTGCATAGATTGCCCTCGAGATATTTGTCGAAAATCCATAGATCAATCCAAGCTTAGAAATACAGTATTTTTTATACGATCTTGGGTGACCTTGGCTCATGATACCAATTGTGGAAACTTGAAGGGGAGGTTGAATAGTTTTACAGGTTCGTTTTCATTTACCAAGGACTTTGTTAGAAAATATATAGATTCGGGTTGTATGTTTAACCATCAACTCAATATGAACAAAAATTTAACAATTTATACCTAAAAGCTTAAATAAAAATGAAATTATATGAAGATATAAGGAAAGGAACAATCAAACTAAGACACTAAGATTTATGGTGGTTCGACTACGAAGCTCTTCTTTGCCCTACTCCACTCCCCGAGTATCCTACTCAAGATTTCACTATGTCAACAAGCTCCCTTCAGGCGGAGAAAACCGTTTACTCTTCGCTTACGTTATTTTTTGACACTAAGCTAAATGTCGAGTCCTAATCTTAGCTAGAACCAATCTACCACTTCATAATCAATACACAATCACTAGATCTACACTATCAGATTTACACACTATCTGAATCATACAAATACACAAGATAATTACAATAGAGATTTGGTACTTAAAAGAAGGTTTTTAGAGAGAGAAAGAAGTGCGAGAAAATACGTGCAAAGAGGTCTGATTTTCAGCAAGGGATGGAGCAGTATTTATAGGCAAAAAATCCAACGGTAACTGGCGATAGTCCCAGATATATAAGGGGGCCACCAGGTCTATAAAGGGGAGGTTGTATCTGGTATAGAAGCTTTTGTTTTGGGGGGGAAATTTAAATTTTAAATTTGAAGTTTTTAATAAAACTTTTCTTGTAATTAGATAAATTTTTGTACAAATCTGAATTTTGTATGAAAATTCTTTTGTAAAAACTGTAATGGATAAGAGAAAATTTTTTCTGATCACTATTTACTAAGCATGTATTAATGATTTGTTTGTTCATACCTTAATGATTATCTAATCTTGAAATGGAATTTGTATGATTTTACTGTGTAACGTTTAATTTTTCGTATAACGTTTTAACATTTTGTTATTATCAAAACATTGAGAGGTCAAAAAATATAAATAACATTCTTAGACATTATTTGTATTAACACTATAACAAAATCAATTTTTGTTTCCCCTTGCTCTTTGAAATCGGACGAAACCCAAACAAACCAAGCAAAATAGCAATTTTAAACACCCCCTTATACTCGAAATCTTCAAGAACCAACCAAAATATAACTTCTTCAAAACTTAATGCATGTAGAATTTTAATTGTGGGATTTGTAGGCCTCGATACAAGGATTAATAATATGTAAACGGATTCTAATGCATGTTGGAAAATTGACAGGAAATGGGGTGGTGAAGGTTGGCCGGTCATGGAGCTCAAGAATAAGGGAGGAAGAGAAAAAATTTAATTAAAAAGTTATAAGTGTGTGTATGGTTTCCTTTTATAGGAAAAGAGTTTGGCACTTTGGCAATTTTAGTCCTTCCTTCCTATTACTCCTTCAAAATTAGTACCGAGTGTTTATTTTGTTAATAAAATCAGCCAAAGACACGGGTCACACCACGTTAGTAAATACTTTAAATCCGTCCCACTAATTTTACTTTAAAACGTTTAATGAAATGTTAAATCACGTAAAACACGACCTTTAAACACGGTTTTTAGAAAAACTTAGGGAAATGTTGATTCGCTAGAATCTATATATACGTAATTATAAATTATTCAATATTATAGAAAATTACCAGTTTACCCTTGAGGACAAAAGTGAAAAGAAAAATCTTCACAAATATATATAATATAATACGTATATAAACCGGGAAGTATGATTCCCGGGTCGTTTCCCCAACGATTCGTGAAATTGAAACCACGTTCTTGTTTGGACAATGATTTGAATAAACACAAAGATTGATTTGATTATCTATAACTACTAATTAAAAGAAACAATTAAAATAAGCAATCAAAAACAATTAATGCACTAAAACAATTAACGGGAACAAGTAAAACGCGACAAATAAGCAATTACACTAGATTTAACCCCTAAAAATGCAAATAAAATTTCTAAACCTAAGTTAAGATAAAAGAAAAAAATGAGAAAGGAAAATTATTATTTTATTTTATTTTTTGATTATTTTTGAATTTTTTATGAATTAAAAACTAATTAAATCTATTTAAATCCTAGAAAATAGCAAATTAAATCCTAAAAAATCTAAAAAATGATTTTTAAACTTAGAAAAGTCTAAAATACTATAAAAACTCAGAAAACTATTTTTAACTATTTTTAATAATAAAATCCTATTTTAAAAGTTAACATTAAAAAGCTTAAAATGAAACTAAAAATTTAAAGTGGTAAAAATGATTTTTCTTGATGTAACACTAAAACTAATTTTTCTAAAACTAAAAACTATTTTTTGTATTTTTCTAAAAACTTTTTCTATTTTTTATTAATTTTCGAAAGTTTAAACATAAGAAAAATTATAAAAAATAAACTAATTAAAGGAAAAATCTCAAAAATTCAAGAAAAATCCAAAACACTACATGAACAAAGAAAATTAGCAACAAGGCCCCAGCTTTATCTAATATGCTGGGTAATAGCAAATAGGTACGGCTTATTAATAGGCTTAAGGGCCCAAAGTGTGTTTATTAATTAAGTGAAAGAAGAAGGTAACGGATGAGTTATTGTAGCAACTTGGTAAGGTGTTGGTGTTGTGTGTTAGAGGTCTCAGGTTCAAGTCCCATTAACCATTTTTTGAATTTTTTTATTTTTCAAAACTAAAAGAATAAAGTTGTAGAAAATACTTTTTTAAGCAACTTTAATGAAACAACATTAAGCTGAAACCTCAATATTAGTTAAAAAAGCTTTTGAAACTGCTGTTTACAGAAAGTGGGCTTTTGAAAACTAAAAAGCTAGGTCTCACTATTTTGCTTGCACACAGCTCAAATTAAGCTTATTTTCAAAACCAAAAACTATTCTATAAAGCTTGTAATATCTAGAAGCTAAAAATGACAAGCTATTTTAACTGAAAACACTGAAAGCTAATTGAAATTAAAGATTAAAGGCATAAATTCTAAAAATTCTCTTTTAAGCACAAAAACTAAATAGGCTAGAAAGCACAAAAAGCTACTAGAGAAGCTGAGCTTATGAAAACTTAACAATCAACATATAAGCTATAAATTTAATTCATAAAAACTAAACCTATAAGCTAAAATTCTAAAGTTAGAAACTAAAAATGACTTACTACTGTTTTTGGTTTTTTAAGAATTTTTATGAAAATTAAAAGCTAATTGACCCTAGATATTAAGCTAGAAATTTAAAAGCTAGTTTAAATCTACCTTAATTAATATGTAAACCATGATCCTACTCATTATTAGAAGCTAAAACCTAATTAAACTAGCCTAAATTTGATCATTGTATGTCTGCAGTAGGAACTGCAAATAGTCTGCTGATGCGCTTAGTATGGAGGTAAATCTAATTTTTGCAGATGGACCCAATATGGTCAAGCCTTGCCAATAACACTCTTATTGAGTGTGTATTATAACTTAGATCCAAATCCAAGCTTGACAAGCTTGGATCAAAAACTAACTAGCTAGCTTAAAGCAATAACCTCCCCTGGTGCAAAATCCAATAGTTTTCACTAAAACTTTTTCAAAGTTGAAAATTAATCTATGATTTCACTTCACATAAATGTTTTTATTTGGTTTACTTAAATTCAATTTTATTAACCTAAAGAACCACAAGCAGTATTAACTTTAAGTTAATACTGCTGACCCAAACACCCCTTTAACTATAATCATATCCATATTAGCTTATTAAAATGAAATTAAAAGCTCAAATCCTAAATACCAAATAACAAGTAGCTAAAGACAACTATGATAAGCATATAACAAAGAGCAAATAAGCCAGAACCAATAAGCTAATACTATGCTACCCTTTTTTTTGATTTTTTATGACAGATTATATGAATTAGATTATCACTAAGATTTAAGAAAATGAAAACTAAAAGCATATATCAACTATATTAAGCATATCTAAGCTAACATGAACAAGAATGAGCAAGCAATAAGCAGAATAAGCAATTATTAAGCTAGAATATTAAGACAGACAAGCTAAATGAAAACTTACTAGAGCCTTAGCTAAACAAAGGCATCAAAGGCTCAATTGAACTGTCTACAAGCTCTGGCTTATTGAGAATAAGCCAGTAAAAGTCCATATGAGCTCTTCCATGTTTAGCTCATCTTCCAAAAGCTCAAAATCTAATAAGCCAAGGTATTAAGCTGTTTTTTAGATTTAAGTAGATTAAGAGCTTATTAATAGCTCAATTTGAGCTTATAGACTCAAAGAGCTTGTAGAGAGCTTACAAGTAGCTTATGAAACAGTAGCAATAACATTTGATTATAGTAATAACTTATAAGTAAAAACAGGTGATGAAAACTAAACTTATGATTTTATTAATGTTTAAATCGGATTACAAGACTTGATAAATGGAAATAACAAAGGCTTAAAAAGAAAGATACATTTAAACTTAAAAATTACAAAAGCTTTTTAACTCTAAAAAAATGCAGGAAAAAGAGATGATTCTGAGTGAGTGAGGAGCTCGTATTTATAGTGTCCTTGTGAAGCTTCTAGGTCCTGAGTTAGTTAGATGCTCCCATCAATCTTGTCCTTTTATTCCTTTCAATCATCGGAAGCTTACTTAGAGCCGTTGGATCACTTTTGGAGCACACGGATTGCCAACGTGGCAATCCGTGATGTGACAGCTCTGTGCTTCTTTTGTGAGCGTTTTAGTGTAAAAACCCCATTCCTTGTGTGCTTTCTTTAATCCACGCGTGTCCACTCTCTTGGGGATTGACCAATAACCTTCTCTAAATGATGTTTAAACCTGCCAGCTTGTACTTTGCTACTTGAATTGACTATTCTCACCCTTAATTAGCAATTGCCCTTTGATTTGACCTTGAGGTAAAAGGAAGAAGACGGTGAATAGTGTAAAACCACTTTTCCCGCTCCTTTTCTTTTATACAGGGGTGTTTGATTTTTACCCGGGTTTATAACATTGGGCTTTATAAAGGAATGGGCCACGGGATGTGTTTGGGCTTGGATTTGTTATAAGGAATTAACGAGTGTTAACTTCTATTAATAGAAAGTTAACACCGTTAGGACTTTAAGGATTGTTTTTGTAATTTGGCTAACTTTGAGGGACTGGTTTGGTATTTTTGGGATTTTTTTCATTTAGTGTTGACCATGTTTGACTGAAGGTTGACTTGAGTTGATCATTATTGACTTTTGATAGCATTCTCTCGGCTCTTTGTGTGCTCTTCTGTTCCCGTGTTCGTATTTGTCCGGTTTTGACCGTTTTCTTGAGATTTTTGCAATATCCGTACCTACACAATCACAAAGACAAAACAAGCAATATTCAAGCATTTAAAGCATAATTTTGTCTTTTAGGGCTATTTTTGATTAAAAAAATGGATATGTGTTTTCACACATATCAAAATTCCCCTAACTAAGCGTTTGCGTGTCCTCACGCAATGTTATATGCTCCATAACCAAATACCTCAAAACTTCCCCAAACTAAACCTTTGAAAAGTAGCAAAGATTTTTGTGGAGAGAGTTAAGAAATCACAAGTTATAAAACACCCTATTTCCCATTTTTCTAAAACTTTTCCAATTTTTTTAAAAGTCTTCAGCATATCCTTGATCAGAAAGAGTTGAACATGAGACAACGACGTTGGTTAGAATTACTTGCAGATTACGATTGTTTATGAAAAAAATTTTTTTTTTTCGGCTACCCCCATCCCTGGAAAGGCAAATGTTGTAGCAGATGCCTTAATCCAGAAGGAACGAATTAAACCACTCCGAGTTAGATCATTAGTTATGACCATTCATCCAAACTTACCCTTACAAATTCTTAAAGCTCAAACCAAAGCACTCAAAGAAGAAAACATCAAGGCTGAAAACTTACGAGGAATGGATAAAGCATTTGAAATACGTCCTGATGGAACTTGTTGTATTAAGAACCAAAGCTGGTTACCACTCTTTGGTAATCTGAGAGACTTGATCATGCATGAGTCCCATAAATCGAAGTATTCCATTCACCCGGGTTCTGACAAGATGTATCAGGATCTTAAGAAACTCTATTGGTGGCCTAACATAAAGGCAATCATCGCTGAATATGTTGGCAAATGTTTAACATGTTCTAGAGTTAAGGCAGAATGTCAGAAGCCATCCGGCTTACTGGTACAACCGGAGATTCCTATGTGGAAATGGGAGAGAATCACAATGGATTTCATCACAAAACTGCCCAAAACATCAAACGGACATGACACAATCTGGGTCATTGTCGATCGCCTTACCAAATCCGCACACTTCATCCCTACCCGAGAGACAGATAGTATGGAAACCCTTACAAGGTTATACATCAAAGAAATAGTCTCCCGGCATGGCGTGCCAATATCTATCATTTCGGATCGTGACAGTCATTTCACATCCAGATTCTGGCAATCATTACAAAGTGCTTTGGGTACTCAATTAGACATGAGTACGGCATATCATCCCGAAACCGATAGACAAAGTGAAAGGACCATTCAAACACTCGAAGACATGCTTCGAGCCTGTGTTATAGATTGGAATGAATGGGAAAGGACACTTACATTCGGTAAGAATTCTCATACAATAACAGTTACCATGCCAGTATCAAGGCAGCACCATTTGAGGCACTTTATGGTCGAAAGTGCAGATCACCTGTTTGCTGGGCCAAAGTTGGAGATGTTCAACTTACAGGACCAGAAATAATCCATGAAACCACTAAAAAGATAGTGCAAATTCGACAACGCTTGCAAGCTGCAAGAGACCGGCAGAGAAGTTATGCCAATATAAGACGAAAGCCTTTAGAATTTCAAGTTGGAGTCATGGTATGTTGAAAGTTCACGCGTAAAGATGTCATTCGATTCGGAAAACGAGGAATGCATTAAACCCCGGTACATGGACCATTCAAATTCCTTGAACGGATTGGCCAAGTGGCCATACAAACTGTGCTCCTGAAGAGCTTTGTAATGTTCCATAGTACTTTCACATTGCTAATCTTAAAAATATTATGTGGATGAATCCTTTGTCATGCCAATTGAAAGTGCTTCGACTTGATGACAACTCAACTTTGTATGAAGACCCAGTAGAGATTAGGGATCGAGAAGTCGAGCAACTAAAACAAAGTCATATTCTATAATCAAAGTAAGTGGAACTCTAAAAGAAGACCAGAATTTACATGGGAACGCGAAGATCAAATTTGTGCCAAATATCCACATCTGTTTTCAAACACCACTCCGGCATCCAACTAAATCTCGGGACGAGATTTCTTTTAAAGGGAGGGGAAACTATAACAACCTAATTTTCTCATGTAATATCCATTACTAATTTAGATGTACTTGTACTATCCATCTATTATATATATACCACCTTTTTATAGGGAAATTTTTGCTTTATCTCATTATGCAACGTAACTTGCATCTCTAAAGTAAACGAGCTCACGCAACCTCTACCAATGCCATCTATATCTATGTTTATATCATGTAAACATCATAATATGTCAAGTCTATATCCTAATATCATTTTTACCAAGTACATTATCTATTTAACGTACTTTTCAAAATGTTATTTCAAAACAAGCATTAAACGTTAACGTTTATATCAAAACCCTAATTATATGTAATGTATACATATAAAATGAATGTGCAAACCTCTAAAGCATGTATACAAGTATCAATACACAACATTTGAATATCTTTTCTCTCCTAAATCAAGTTACAACTTTTTAAAGCACAATGTACAAGCAAATCATGCCTAAAAACCTAATTAGGTTATTTAAGCACCTAAATCATGTTTAAACTTTACCACCACTTTAGCATAAGGTACAAGCACTTAATGCATGACTTCTAAACCTAACCTAAACCCTAATTCGTCCTAAAACTCTAATCTATAACCCTAAACCCTAAAACCCTAATTTCACTTTAAACCTAAAACTAAACCCTAAACCTTAAAACTAAGCCCTAAACCTTAATCCTAAACCCTAAACCTTAATCCTAACACTAATCCTAAACCCTAAACTATCTTAAACCCTAACCCTAACACGAATTAAAACCCTAAATCCTAAGCCGAACCCTAAACCAACCCGACACCATTTTTCTTTCATTTTGACCCATTTTAAACCTAAGCTAGCACCCTAACACCTCAAGCACCTCTATGAAATCACCACCACATCACCAATCAGCCTACCAAGCACCTCCATCACCTTCTTTGGCCACCAAGGTGGCCTTGTCACCACCTTGTCACCTCATTCTTAGCCGTGATCTCCCACCACCTTACACCATTCATATATAGTTTTCTAGCTTATAAGAATCATCATATAGCCTCCCTTAGTCACCTAAGATATCTAGGACACTAATCAAACATTAAAAACTTGGGCACCAAGGGTTTTGAACACTATAAATTGCCGAAACAAGAAACCCTTTCATTTCATCCTTCAAACTCAAACACACACACTCAAATGGAGTTCTATCCATTCTCTAGCAGTAGTAGAAGATCAAGTGAAGCCCCTAAGCTCAAAATAGAAGCTAAGAATCAAGAAAAAGGAGCCCTTGAAGTCATTTTTAAGCGTACGAACCCGAAAACCCCATTTCGACCCATTTTAGCTCAAGTAAGCTCAAAATCTTGTTCAATAAGCTTATAATCTGTATTAGAATGTTCATAATACTCTTAAGATCATATATGAACTCTTGTTTAAGTCTTGAATCCTCAAACCCATGTGTTTTTGATTAAAACCCTAAAAATGACCCGTTTTGATTTTCTAGCTAACGAATCCTTTTTCTAAACTTTTGTTACGTTAGAACATCTTATTTTAGCTTATTCTAATAAGCTATAACCTGAAAATATCATTTGGTACCCTAAAATAAGCTTGCATGGCTTTTTGGACCTGATTTGTAAATTATTTCCATGCAAGGGGTATATATCGTAAATTTATGAAATTTATTACTAGAGGGGCTGAAAATGTCATTATTCTAAAGTTATAACTATAAGGACTTATCTTGCCAAGTTATAAAGTCAATGGTTTAAATTATATATACTTTATATATAAAGGACTTAACTTGTAAAAGTTTATAAACCAAGGGTATATATTGCCATTTTTGCAAACTTAAAAATATAAATATAATATTTTTATATAAATTATAAAAATATATATTAATATTATAAAACCTGATTTTATTAAAACCCGACACAATTATCGTTATTAATCATCGATCAGCGCATTATAAAACAATTATGTTATATATTTAACGTAATTTATCATCGACTAACTTTTGAAGAAACTTATAATCTTATCGTATCACGTTACTAGGGAGCTTCATGTAAGGAGTTTCATTTGGGTATACGTTTTGACGAGTTTGCTGGATTTACGATTTAAAGTGTCATGGCTCCTCAAACGTTTACTACATGACCTCTGAATTATGATGGACCGAACAGTGATACATAATTTCCATAAATTAATAAATCAAAGTAATACGTTAAACTTTATAAGTTTTGAAACATAAAACATCACACTAAGACTTGACATATTACCCCAGGTTGCGTGACGAAGCCGTTACTTTCATTTCATATACTTTTGCCATCAATCAGATTTCCCTGTACTGTTAAGGTGAGTTCATAGCCTCGCATTTTAAATCTTCTAATGTTTTCATAAACCCGCGAGGGGGATACATGCTATAAACCATGAATACGAGTATTTTTCTAACTGTATGCTATCCTGATATATTATTGCCTAAGTCCTTACTTTTGCCATTAAGACCCCACTATCATGAACCGTTAATTACTTTTCGGAGTAGTGCGAATGCTGTGAATAGATCTATTTGGGACTGAGCTTCCCCGTTGGTGTACCTATACTTTCTGGTAACCAAACGCACTTCATTTGAAACACTATGCGGGTGTTTGGCAAAGGAACCCGTTGGGGCAACTTATTGTGATTATTTATTATCTCAAGGTCTCGGTGCATGAGCTTAGGGCAATAATACTGTTTTCCATAATAATTGTACTCATTGCAATTATTACACTTATGGATGTATAACAACGTAACCCACTATTAAACTTGTATTCAAACTGTTTACCATAAACCTATGAATTTCACTCAACCTTTATATTGACCTTTTTAGCATGTTTATCTTAGGTAATTAAGCAACTTATGGCACGGAGTGGCACAGACTTGAAGATGGCTAAACTGTTATCATTCAAACTTTATGTTTTCATGTAGATTTTGGGACCTGTGTTTGTAAAAACTCTGATGAAATAATGAATGATAACTTATCTTTTAAAAGTGTTTCTTTTGAGTCATTTTCTATGATTATGACTGTTGTACTATGAAATAATACCCCAGATTAGCTTTCGCTGCTATATGTCAAAAATGGGGGTGTTATACAGTTCCAAACACTATCTTCTCTATTATGAGGTTTTGCTGCTGCTCTTTAGTTGCTTATGTGTATTCCAAAAAGCATAATCAGTTTATAATTAAACAATCCTAAACAACCTTTTGACTTATATACATTATCACCTCTATCTGATAGTTTTGTTACGGTATTATTACGTGCAGCTAAACTGTGCACCCTTTTCTTTTGCAAAATATCATATGTCATCGTCGTAACTGATATGGATCTTAAACCTGTCACTGAAAATTTGGATGCTGAGATTAATGGAGATTGGGAGGCAGCCGTCGATAAAAGAAATAATTATCCTTCTTACTCCGTCAAGTGTTGAAAACTACTTTATCTTCACTACTCGATCAAGTGTTAAAAACAAAGGTATACCTTATTAACAAGGAAGTTATTTGAAGGATGGTCTGCAGGAAGGTCATACACCCTATTATTTGATTAGCATGAAGGCGTCTCACCAAAATTGTAAGTTCACATACCCTTTTACTTTGCATTTTCTTATTTGTTTCAAGATCAGCAGATAAACATGTTTTTAATATAGTGTTTGGCAATGCTTATTTGCTTCAAAAAATGCAATAAGTAGATAAGCACATAAATAAGCACCACCGTTCCTATATAAGCTTATAAATGGTATTGTTATTTGTCTTTCTTAATGCACCTGTGTGTCCATTCTCTTGTAATAGAGATTTCTATGAACTATGAGTCAGACTGGGTTGCGGGGGATATGCTCTTTTTCTTTAAGAGAAACGTCGATGAGGCAGTTAACAAGTTCAAAGAACATGCAATTAAAGAGTTGGGATTGGTATGCCATGGATAGTGATGATAATAAAATGTAGTGCTACTTTATTTACGAGTATAGATATTTAATTTGTTATAGTCACGATTCTGTTAAAGCAGTATTCGGTCTTTGGATCATGTTATAATGTGATAATAACAAATTAGTTAGATTTGGAAAAGTTTGATTAACATTCAGAATATCGATGCGGCGCCCCTCAACGACGAAAGCAATGGAAATACTCACGCATCCTTCCGGTTTTAAGGAATCAGCATGGCTGAAGAACACTAATTGATTATTAAAGGATCAAATGTCTTAACTTATACGGACGTGGGGCCTGTAGTTATGGTTGATAGGAAGTTTTTTTAATGCTATTTATTTTTTTGAAATAGCTGATAATGTGTTTATGTTAGAATGGCAGTACATAGTAGTAATATAGGAAAATTTTTGCGCTCTTTAGTTTGTGTTGTTTATCTCGGTGCTTCTAGAGCAGTAGAAATCTAAGAATGTTTGTAATGAGTTGTTTTTTCAGATTGAGGATTGGTCAAATGTTTCTCATAATTATACTACGGTCGTGTGTTTTAGGCAGGATCAAATGAGTATACTATTATACACCACAATCTCTCATTACTACAATAGCTTAACAATCAAACTAAACCTTTTGTAATTATATTTTAACCATCAAACAACCATAAAATACAAAATACGTTACATTAACGGACCAGAGACATGATGGCCAGTTAGTTCAATTGGTAAGCAAACCGTTTCTATGGTCAGATGAGCCAAAACTAATAATGCCCTCAACAAAATATGCATCAGGTGTTTCATACAGTGCTCAAATGAAGAAAGTAGCTTACCAATCAAATTTTGCCCACAGACTAAGCCCGGTGCAACGCACGGGTGTCGACAAGCCTCGTTAATAAATAAAATGTGAAACCACGTATTGACCAAGATGTCATATGTCATCACTCTCTTTAATGGTATTTTTTGGTAAAATCTTGTATTGAAAAAGAGTTGTATAGAAAATCGCAAAAATCATTCTTCTTACAACTATCAAAGTGCAAGCCTAGTGTATGCAAGTAGTTTGGTGTAACTATTATTTATGTGCAAGAGTTTCTGTGTAACTATCGTCTCTGGCAAGGGTGAAACATGACAAAAAAGATAATTGCACACTTACGCTGTGTTCTCGAGATTAAAATTGAAGAGAAAGGAAAAGAAATGGAAGGGGACTAAAAAATATTTTTGTTCTTGAGATTTTTTGTAAAAAGAAAGGAAAGGAAAGGAAAAGAAAAGGAGGTGATATATGAAGATTTTTTATCCCAAATCTTTCCTCCCATTTTTGGGAGGATTGGAAAGGATTGAGAAGGATTATGCTTATATTGACTAAATTACTCTCATCATTCCATTGTTGCTCATGTAGATATTTTGTTTAGAGGGTATAATCGTAAGTTTACATATTTGGTCTCTTTCCTTCCTTTCAATTATTTTGAAACTTGAGAACACAAAATAAGTGACTAACTTTCTTTCTTTTTCCTTCACTTTCTTTCCTTTACCTTTCTTTTACTTTCTTTTCTTTTCTTTTCTTGTGCTTTAAAACTCGAGAACTGAGCGTTAACTTCCCACTTAAACCACACACGCCCTTTCGAAGTTTTAAACGTCTGTAATTTTGCTAAATGAGACAATTTACTATAATTTTTATGAATTAAAAGTATCTATTCTCTTGCAACTAAAATCAATAGCTTTTACAGCAACAAGTAACCACTTTTTTTTAACGGCAAATTTTTATTAAAACTAGCAAGACGCTAGAGAAGATTACAAGTTAATAAAAATTGGGGTTTTGTAACCAACTTGCCCAATTGATTTTATACTTACAACGATTAGAACACCAGACATTTGCACAACATCATCAAATAAAATCTCTCTTCTTGGTTGCGTGGATCCAAACAACACTTGATTTCAAAAACGCCAAATAAGCCACCACATGATGTAACAAATACCTTCAAGAAACACCTTCAATTGTTTAGGCAAACGGATGTTGACAAGCCAATTAAGCCACTCACCATAAGAGTTGATAGGAGTATCGTCGAGCTCCCACCAACGCAAAATTTTGCTCCTTACTTGACGAGCTAAGGGACATGAGAAGAAGTTATGAGACGTAGATTCCACAGCCGAGTTGCAAAGAGGACATAATATCGAGGGTATTTCGATTCCTCTAATTGAAATATTTAATCTAGAAGGAATTTTATCCAAGCAAACCCTCCAAGCGAGAATGTTAACCTTGATGGGAATAACCTTAAACCACCTAGTGGGCACTTCGACTTTTGGCAGAATATTGTCGTCAATGTGGTTACGAGTAGATTTGACCGTGAACATACCTGATGCCTCTAAGGTCCAAATCCAACGATCAATCATATTAGGAAGAATAACATTAACGATACGAGAACGAAGGAGATCATGTTGTTCCTCTTTGACCCCTCCTCTTGGCAGCCTACAAAACGAATGAACCAAAGTGGAATGACTCAATTTCTCAGCCACACTAATAGATTTATACGCCTCCAAAACAAACAACCTTAGATAGATTGATTTTAAAGCATCGTCACCTAACCATGTCTCGTCCCAAAAGGAATTGTTCTCTCCATTACCAACTTTTTTTCTAATGAATTGCATAAGATCAGTACCTTTAGATTTGAGAGAATGAAGATCTCGGATAATGTCCAGCCAAGGCGATCTTCTAGATGTGAACTTGCAAGTGTCTAAGGCCCCTTGATTACCATGAATAGCTTTAATGAAACACGTCCACCATGAAGATTCTTGAGTGAAAAAACGCCAAACCTATTTGAAAAGAAGGGCGCGATTAGAAGCATAAAAACTAGAAACCCCTAGACCACCATTTTTCTTAGAAGCTAAGACCTTGTCCCATCCAATCCAAGTAATTTTTTTATCTGAGCCGTCTACTCTTTTAAATAAATTCTGATGAATAGATTATAACTTATATAACACACCCATCTGGACTTTGAAGATGGACATATGATAAAGCGGAATCAAGGTGAGAACCAATTTTAATAAAGTAAGCCGACCACCTATCGAAAGGGTTTTAAGCTTCCATTTAGATAATCGAGTAGACACCTTGGTGATGACTTCTTCCCACGAATTAATTCTCGACATATTACCACCAACTTTATACCTAAGTATTTGAAAGGGGTGGAAAACATAGAGCAGTCAACTAGAGTTTCTGCTCTTTTGACTTCTACCAAATTAACCCCAACTCTCATCAATTTGCTTTTAGGAAGATTGATCTTAAGACCCGAAGCTAAGTAGAAACACTTCAAGACGTTTACTAGGGTTTTAATGTTCGTAGCATTCCATTATAAAAAAAAACTACATCATCGGCATAAAACAAATGAGAGATCATAAAAGAAGCGTTTATAGAAATACCCTTGTAGAGGCCTGCGTTTAAAACTCTCTTAAAAGAAAGATTCAAGCTTTCCATGATCAAAATAAAGAGAAAAAGAGAGATGGGATCTCCTTGCTTCAAGCCTTTGTGGAATTAGAATTCTGAAGTAGGACTACCGTTGACAAGCACCGAGCCCATGGCAGATTCAAGGCAATCGTTAATCCATTTATACCATTTCTGACCAAAACCAAAAGCCTTTAGAGAATCGACCTGGTAATCCCATTTCACCGAGTCAAAAGCCTTTTCGAAATCTACCTTAAAAATCATCGCATTTTTCTTTTTGTACATACACTAAGATAACAGCTCATTAAGTATGAACGACCCATCAAGAATTTGATGGTTTGAAATGAAAGCCGATTGTACTTCGCTAACGAGGTAAGGGAAGATAGGACATAATCTATTAGCCAAGATTTTGGCTATTATTTTATAAACACTCCCGATAAGACTTATAGGGCGGAAGTCTTTCATAAGTTTGGCGTCTTAGATCTTAGGAATAAGAGCTATAAAAGAAGAGTTGCAACCCCGTGGGAAGTTCCCATTCATGAAAAAAATCAAAAACAGCCTGGAAAACGTCTTAATCAATTATCGTCTAGAATTTACAAAAGAATTCAAATGAAAAACTGTTTAGACTAGACAATTTATTTGCTCCACAATCCCAAACAGCCCTCTTGACTTCACCGTAAGTAACAATACGCTCTAAGTCTTCAACTTGGTCTGAAGACAACTGATTTGGGAAAACAAAATCAAAACAGAATCGAGGGTTTGTGGAGGCGAGAATTATTTCATAAAATGTGAGAGAAATTCATGCTTAACTCTATCGAGATCGGAAATCCATTCACCATTAACAAGAGTTCCGCAAATGGCAAGCTGAGATCTCTTTTTGTTAAGAATACCATGAAAATATTTTGTGTTTTCATCGCCTTCAATAGACCAATGAATTTTAGCCTTTTAAGAAATCTTAGTGGTATCCATGGAATTAAGCTCATGAAGTTCATTCATGAGATTTGTTCTTTTGTTAATAACCTCTTCATTACTCATACCTTGATCTATAATTTTGTCGATATCTGAAAGATTGTGTTGAATGTCTATCTTCTTCTTATTGGATCGAATTTTAGCCTCTTTCGACCAAACCTTGATAGAATTTATTAGAAGTTGCAGATTTTCCTTCAATCTAATCAAATCGTTCGGCTCAACAATATTCATAGATTTCCAAGTATTTTCTATGAAAGTCATGTGGTCATTGTAAACGTAACAAGTTTTACAACTCCCTAGGCAGAGTACCTAATCGTTGCAGTGTAGTATGGTAAGGACACGGGGGTTGTTATCGTTCTCTAGGGGAATAGCGTCTGAAGGGTCAAACTAAACCTAACTAAGATCTAAGAGGTTGAGAGAATATTATTTTTGTATTTTTATATTTTTATGAAAGCAGGTAAAATTCAGGTTTTAAAGAGGTGTGTTTTGATTTAAACTAATTAAACTAAACTACTTTGGTGGAAAATTATACGGTAAACGAACGTATTTACTTAATCATGCATTACTCCTTAGTTTGCTTCTCCTAATATTATTGCTTTGTCACACTTGTGATGATCTATGTAAGTATTTCCTAGGTCATGAGCAGATCACACGAATCCGTCGTCTATGTAATATTTCGTTAAGGCAACACACATGTAAGGTAGTATGAAGACTATTACAAGGCCTCTTAGAGTACATTACGTGCATTAAAACACTTAAGAGGGATTAACCATATTAGGGGTAAGGTAGTATGAAGACTGTTATCGATGGTATCCTTTCTACACAGTTATGTTTCCCTAGACATCTATGCTAATGTAATATTTTATAGCCAGTTTTCTAGAGCCTAACGCGCACATCCATCACAAGAAGCAATATTAAAAGGATCTATAAACTAAGTTTCATGCAATCATAAGTAAATACTAATGGATCTAGCCTAACATGTTAAAGAGAAGCGAAGAACAAGAATTAATCAAACAACACATAGACATATTGAAAGAATAAAGAATAAATGAATTCACTTGATTAAAACATGTTTTAAGGCTGATAAAAGAGGGTTTTTAAGGCCTAAGAACGGCCTAAAAGCTTCTACACTCGAACTATAATGTTTAGGGTTCGTCTCCCAAAAGTTGCACACCAAAAACTTTAAAAACGTAGGTATATATATAGAAATTAAGTCATGACGGCATCGCCAAAATCCTGACGCCGTCGATTCACCGAATCTTCTTAGGGTTTCTTTGACGCGGTTACGTTCTGACACCGTCACATATCTCTTGACGTCGTCGCTTGTAAGTTTTGACGGCGTTACTAGGAATTGCGACGTTGTCTCCAGGCATTGTATGCTCTACCTTGAAACCACTTCGTATAAAGTTGCAATCTTGTCCCGTTTCTTCCCAAATTGAGTCCAAGTCATGTGTATTTCCTCAAGAGTTTCCCAAATGCTAAAAACATAAAAAGGAACGATTAAGCACATGTTTTGGGCATATTTGCATGATTTAGGGGGTTAAATGACCTCGAAAAGTATATGAAATGACACCTCATCAAATACCCTTATACTTAGGATTTGCTTGTCCTCAAGAAAATAGGCTTTTCTATCTAGACAATAACAATATCGGGGGCATTTAACTTACTTTTTAAAGATAATTTATGGCACAACCTATTAGACCTCGTAATTAAAAGCACGGAAAATATACATTAGCACCTCACAATAAGTGTTTGAATTCTCTCTTTCTCTCGGGTGTATAATAAATTATAACAATAATGAAACGCGAAAATAATACTCATTACCTGTCGTAGCATACAAATTACTATAGGCTTGGTAAAGGATCAAAACCTCTACCGCATTGGCGTAAGAACCTAGGAATTACTATCAAAGAGGTCTTTAAAGGGTTGTGATGTATGGGTGTAAGTTAAATGAAAATGGATGGATGCGATATATTTGGGGTGGTGGTGAGTTAATTAAATACAAGAATACACGTAAAGGCGTTTCTAAGCCAAGACTCGACTAAACCAGGACTAAGATATACAAACTTTACAACTAACTATCTTGATATATACATAAACATAAGCAAAATGGCAGCCCGTACATTTTTCTTCTCTCTTTTATTTTTTTATATACATTTTTTTTGATTCTTTTTCCCTTTTTTTATATACATTTTTTTCGTACACTTTTGCCCTGCCATTTGCTGAAGCATAATAATACATGACTTGGGGTTTATAAACACACCTCTACACTTGAGTTTTAGAACTCATAATTACAAATTAACTAATGACCCGAATTGCAAGGATCAACATAACATGGAGCGTATTACGCACATATGGGGGTAATAAACTGACTTTCTTCCCTATCTCTTAATAAAATAAAAACTACCATGAATCCCAATCGCCCCAAAACTGTATACAATAATCACAAGACTTGACTTAGCAACCATGTACTCAAGTAAAAATTAACAGGGTTTATAACAATAATGTACAGAAAGCGAGTACATAAAAGGAAGGCTAAGGCGATTTGGGTGTAATAATAGGTTAAGGGTGTAAACAATGCTCTTCATTAATAATCTATCAAAAAGAATGCCAATGACAGCATTTTCTAACTTGCAGAAGCATTTCTAATGCAAAAGCAGTATTTTTCGTGCAATGACGCTATTCGCAAAAAAGAATAATAATAAGTATTATGTGAGTTTTGATCGTTGCGTATCCATGTTGAGAGAAAGACTCGGGATGGTGGTCGCAACTAGGATTAAAACTATGTACGTTAGGGATCAAGGTTGGTAGGCATTCATCACTAGGGAGATGCGACCTAGGTGATGATTGCAAACGAAGGGGACTTTGGATTCTAGGGCTTTATAGGAAAAGTGTAGTCGCATAACCCACAAACGTTCGCAGCGGGCTGAGTGGGGGTTCGAAATAGAAACGGGGGGTTGTTGCGATATCCTATTGGGGAGGAAGGCTAAGTAGGGGTTCGAACTTGAAGAACAACATTCCTATTGCAAGCAAACATCATTATAGTAAAAAAAAAAACTGGTTAACAAAATTTCATTTTCTTAAATCATTTTATAAGTTTTGGTTCCGAATCTCTGTAGCTTTGAGTCGAGGTTTATCTATGTTATTTACATTTGAGCTCACAAGTTATTTGTAAAGCTTAGATGAATGTCAATATTGTGAGATAACATTGATCTATGGTTGGAGTTACAAAGATGTGCTACATGTCTTAATCATTAATTTATTCCCGGGAGTGAAAAGTTCACAAGTTATATAGTATAAGAGCTTAATCATTTGGACTTATATCGACCATGATCTTGGTTTATCAGTTTGTTTAGTATATGTGAAAAGTCAAGGATGAACGAATTTACTCTCTTTTGTGCTCTATTAATGGGAGTTGCCTATTACGATGAGCCTAAAAAGTTGCAAACTTGCAATGATTGCCATTAATGTGTTTAAGAGATTAAATGTTGTGAAGTAAACGTTGATTTTTAAAAGGTGATTTTAAAGTGAAAACAATGGCATTTTGGAAACTTCTTAGTTCTACAAGTGTACATTGATACTATTGCGTGGGCGGCACGAACAATCCTTTTGTTTGGGGAATTTGATATTTGCTTAATTGTATACTAAATATCCCGGGATTTTGCCAAATAAACGCCATAAAAATCGCCAAAAAGAAATAGAAAAGATGTGTGCTTTATACAAAATCGTGACCAATTGTGCAGGATGGAAGGATTGAGAAGACAAAATGAAGCAAAAACGATCAAAATCGACAAGACACGGAAAAAAGGAACAAGAGTCAAGAGCAAGAGTGAGAAATCTAGCAGGAGATCACAGTGGATCAGCCCGACACTGCAATTAAAGATAGTCAAAGGTTCCACAAGAATGAGCCAAGGTACCAATTATGTTAAGTGTGCATAAGTTTAACGGGCTTACTTTGAAGATTAGAAGTTTCAAGGGCTAAAGTTGCCAAGAGTGAAAGTGGATTTATAAAGAGAAAGAAGAGCAAAGGAACCACAAGGACTGAAGTTGTCAAAAACCAAACCTTTGTTTATAACTAGAAAGGGGCGGATAGAAGACAAGGACCGAAAGTGACAACACTCCAAACATTTAAAATAATCCCCGGCTTTCTCGCAACAACCTAACAGCCTTAACAGCATTTCCCGCCATTTCTCCCACACAGCCCAATCCCGAAATTGCCCACACCCCGCTCCCTTTTCTCTTATCAAACTCATTCATACACTCTCCCCAATCACAATAAAACACGTGTAAACACCCTATTGGCCAAGACACATCATCAACCCATCAAACGGCCACAATTCACTCACAAATGATCAACGGATGAGATTTAAAGGACCATTCTAGAAACCCTTCCCTCTCGTCTCTTTCTCATAAATAGCAGCCCTTAAGACTGATTTGAGAGTAGTAGTTTTTGTTTTTAAAATTTTACTTTTTGTAATTTTTCCGTTTTTTAAGCAATTTAAATCTTACTTTTAGCAAATAAGCTTTTAAGCTCTTGTCATAGTTTCCTTTTACACTTGTACTTCTTTACTTCCAGAATACAAGCTCGATTTAACATTTAATAATTCTGTTTGTTTTTTCAGTTTGAGGTGAATTTCATCAAATACGCGTTAATAAGCTATTAGAGCTTATTACTTCATAAGCTCGAATTTAGTTAAATCCTGCTTTGACTTTCTTTACGCAATATTAATCACCTTGAGTCAAGTCATGGATCACTTGAGTGTTTGTGTTCAAATTCAAGCATCAAGTAAAGAATAAGCTGTTTTAGCTTATTGAGGCTTTAAGCTCTGGTATTAGAGCTTTGGAAGTCACCTTAGGGTTCTCATTTTTGAGCCACCTCACTCTATAGAGTGGCTCTAGAGCTGAGGACTTCAAATTTTCAGGTTTTATGCATTAAACTTATCTTTTAGCAAATTTATAGCTTGTTTACATTGTTATTTTAGTCAAGATTGTCTGATATGCTCTCATCATGTCTGTTTATGTTTAATTCCTAGCTATTTTCAGGTTTTGATTGGATAAAATTTGAGAAATTATCGTTTTTTTTAGGATACCTTACCAGTAGTATAAGCTATTAGAGAAATAGCCTACTTTCATTAATATAGCTGTAACTTTTTATGTTCAATACATAGCCTTATTAGATTATGTTAGTAGAAGTAGATTAAATGAGTTTTATAAGTTTTTAGAGTTAAACAGAATTTAGCATGCAAAATTGTTTTAGCAGGCTTGTTCAGGTAGTGATTGGACTAGTTTTCCTTTGACTACTTAAGTCAAAGAAACACTGTCAAACCTTTTTGCATACATGTATTAGGTTTTAATATCACATGTGTTAAACAGGAATTAGCAAGTTAGCTTTTAGTTAGAATTAAAAGTTTAGAGTGCTTATAATTTGATTTTACCCCCGGGCATTATTCACTGTTCGCAAACTTTAGATTTAGGATTTTAAAGCATTTAGGATTCATACTTAGTTAAATCATAGATAAAAGATTTAGTTACCTGGTTAGAAATTCCATTTGTGTAGTTACATTTGATCCTAATGCCCAATGCATCGAGCAGCAAAATATCAGCAACAATCAACAGCTTCAGCAACCTTAGCACTTTTCTCTTTTCAATTTTCCTTGTAACTTGTTAATGCTGGCTTATTCTTTCCAAGTACTCTTGTTACATTCTATGCGCTTCACATAGCATCTTTTGAATTCTTTTCATCAAATAATAAGATCTCAATAAAGGCAAAAATCTAAAAAAGCCTTAGTTAATAGCACTTCTGTAAACGACTTTCTATTTGCTTATTTTGTTGCTTATTTCTTTTGTCCAAAGTTTAGAAGTGCCTTTATTAAAAGTTGTAGGGAATTAGCTCATCCTGTTAACTTTGAGTTTTAAGTTTTTGTTAATTTCAAATTTTCAATAAGGCAAAAATAAGCAAAAAAAGTCGCCAGGGTCTGTTTTGTTCTATTTTCTTAAAACTTAAAGGTTAACCGATTCTATTGAATTGAAACATTTTAAATAGAAAAATTAGTAATAAAAAAATGTTTTTCTCATCTTTTTAAGTAATTTAGAGTTAATTTAGTTTAAAAAGTATTTTTCTTAGTTTTTATCAATTTAATTTCTATTTTTAGAATTTAATTTAGATTAAATAGTATTTAATTCATAAAAAATCCGAAAAGCCCTTAAAAAATATTTTTCTTTTTCCTAAAATTTTCTTTAGCATTAATTTAGGTTTAGGAATCTAGTTTACATTTTTAAGTTTTAAATTGCATTTGTTTTCTTAAATGTCGCATTTTATTTACTTTCGTAATTAGTTTAATTTGTTAATTAGTTGTTTAATTGTGCCTTTAATTTTAGTAGTGTAATTAAATCAAAAATATCTCTTTTCTTATTCAAATCAATCATTCCGAACGAGATCGAGGTTTCCATTGCACGAGTCATTGGGGAAAACGACCCGGGTGATCATACTTACCCGGTTTAATATACGTATTTTATATTATATTATATATATTTTTGAGAGTGAATTTTATCAAGGGTAACTTGGTATCTTTCTTAATTACTCTCGGTATTATATTTTATAGTATATTTTACGTGTATAAAACTATCAATCAATAGTGTTAATTACGAATTAGGATGCTAAACAAAGTTTATTTGGAAAACTTAAAAGCTTATAAAAATAACTTGTGGTTTTTCTCCCCCAAAAGTTCTTAAAATGATTAATCATACGTGTTCTCTTTAATTTTTACAAATTATAGTTTTACTCTTAAAAGCTTAATCAACATATTTAGAGAAAAAGCTTTATGAATGAAGTCAACATCATTTATAAATAAGAATTTTAGTTCAAGTTTATACTTTGGTTTTCTAAAACGAAATTTTTCTATTTGCAAAAATAGTGTATAAAAAATGTAGTAAAAAAATGATGAAAAAAAGAAAAAATATAGTTGGTGAATAAAAATGATGCAAGTTATAAATCCTTAGTATTAATAAATAATATACAAACTCCATCGCAATAAAGTACATGGGCATTTGTCGGTTCGCTCCCGATGTGACATCGAAAGAAAGGGTGGAGGATGTATATTTAGGGTTGGTATCATAATAAGTACACTGACTCTTGTCGGAGGCGTGGCCGATGTGACGTCGAAAGAAAAGTGATACCGGTTCCTAGCCTAACAATGTAAATAGTAATAATAATGTTGCAAATTAGAAAATAAATAGTAAAAGTTTCCTCAGCATCGGAAAACTAAATGGAGCGATTAACATAAAGGTTAATTCTAATGGAAATGGGTTTTTCTATTGAACAACAGCCAGTTGGCTTTGTTGACGGTAAGGTTTCGGGTTTGAGAAGATGTGAGCAGTGACAAAGTAGAAATAGAAAATTAAAAGGATAAAACAAAAAGTATCTCTAATTTTTTTTAGCTGTATTAACATATATATTTTATAACGGATAAACGGAAGACAACTTATACCAAATAATCAAATTTACTTCTCGGTGCTCTTAAAAATTTTACTTTTTAAGGTGTGCCGTATTCGTAAATAACACATATGGCTAGTCTTTTAAATCTTTGTTTCGGTGAGTATCTTTTTATGATTTTTACCTCCAATTAAAGGTATTAGTTGTTGGTGTGTCTTTTACCATCCTGGTGTGTTATTTTGTATTTTTGAAGAGCAAATTTTTTTTGTTTTTTTGTTTTTATCTCTAGATTGCTTCCTTAATATATGTAAAAGATAAATGATTTTTAACTTTTTATTATTTATTTTTTTAAAAATACAAAAACTTTCTAATGTTAAGGGTCGTCATTTTCTATCAACAAATCGGTATTAGTTCTGAAGTATGATATATACTATCAGCCGGCTTCGGCGCCTAATTTTCTTTTTGCTTTGGTGAAATTCTTTATAAAATTTTTTATAGTGAATACTTGGGATACATGACCTTTTGACCCTTGGAGGTCTTATGGCACAAAAAGGATAAGATGGCATATTTTTGTTTGTGAAGAAATTTTAATACGTAATGATAACCGGGACTGTGAATACTTAAGTATCACTCAGATGTTCTAGCAAAATCACAAGGATAATGCGTAAGACTCTTAATATATATCTTGTTATTCACATTGTGTGACTAAGCAAGCATAATTTGACAAGTGTCCTAATGAGATTTATGGATTATCTCTTTTGGCTCTAGACTCAATAGTGCACTTTAGTTTTAGTGATCGGAGGCTGGAGCAGACAACCACCTTTTAAATACCAACTAACTTGGAGTGAGAAAGTTGATAGAAATGCGTGTAATCTCCGTGAGAAATAAAACATAAATCTTTTGAGAGATTCTGAGTGGCTAGGGAGGGTTATGCATTGCATCACTAGGTCCATGATATCAGTCTTCAATGTCAGCAATCATCTTTGTAATTCTTGACAACAAATGTATTGACTCAGTTTCTGCCTAAGTATAAGGAGGGCTTTTTTCTTTTCACCCTTTATCTTAACTTTTTTTAAATTCTTCAACCCCTTTAGCGCTTATCGAGACTTCATAACTAGTACCTTATTGGGTTTGTTCCAGTACTAGCTCCATCTCAGTCGGCACTTTTCCCGATTCTTACTTTTTCTCCTTTTGTATCATACCTAAGGACTTCTACACTATCTAGTGGATATCCTTGGGTAGATCCCACCGGTTCTGGCTGGATCATGGGATTTGAATACCTATGCCTACCACCTTATAACTCCATAAATTTAAGTACTTGGTCGGTCTTTTAGGTATTCCATCACAATAGAAACCAAAATCATTGAAAAGTTCAATCAAAGTGTTTGATATAAATATCAAAAGATTTACACTTTGAAAGTTTTTTCCATCACCACTAAAAAGCTCCTCCTTAACATGTGCATCGTAATCATAGTATATGCTAAGTGTGGAGTGCATTGAGTCCATTTTATACAATCACATTTCAATAAAAATTAGATACAGTTTAATCACATTTTCTCCCCTTATCCAAAATGTTAATCCCTTGATATTTTGGATATCAATTGATTAAACGTTCAGGGACAAAATGTTACATAATAATTATTAAGATCATTTTAATGCTCCCCCTCAACTTTTGAGGGTATATAAGACAGTGCTTGAGTACAATAATTTGAAAAATGTTGAATTTACTAAGAAATTCTTGAAAATTTTGTACTCGAGCACTCCTTATTAGCACAATACGTCTACACTACATATATACAAATTCACAAGATTTTATTATTCACGAGGATTGACCTGTTTTGATGAGGACATCATATGATAAATCATATGGTCCTTTGCAGCAGCCGAAAGTCTCCCTCGTACGGTCTCCCACCAACAAATTTCTCCAAGCTCTGCATAATCCTTCTGGTCTTGATCTGTTTATCAATTTCCTAGATCATAGCTCCCGCTTTATCTCTGTCACTTTGTCTCCAGATAGTATATGGCAGATACTTCATCCGGATTCCCTTTAGACGATCATTAAAAGCAGTTCGAACATCATTGAGTGTACCGTCACTAAACTTGTGGAGTTCATCAATACGCATCAATTTGTTCTTATTGTCTTTATTCTGGTAAATGAAACCTTTAGGATTGGATTATGTTGTATAAGCTTCCCTTCATTTAAGATCTGATCTGTACATATCCGGCTTTGTGAGGTTGAGCTTCTTTTGGTAACTTTTGACACCTAATTGAAGATCTTCCACACGCCTTTAGATGACAATGCTTCTTGTAAACATTCGCAAGGAGACATTAAAAGCTAGGTGTTCTTCAACAGTGAGATTTGTCAACTTGCCTTGAACAAGAAGAAGCAGCATGTCTTCAATGTCTTGGATACGAAGCCTATTGAAATCGCCTTCTTTGAATTTATACAGCTTGTCATTATCTCTATGAATAGTGATCCAATCTAGATGCTTGTAATTATGCCATTCGACAATTTGAAGCTTTGTGACAGCAATGATTATGCGTTTGGAGTAGACATCACGAGCAGATTACCTATTAGCAGCAAATCCATAGAATTGTTGTCGTTTTTGGCCCCAATGTGAGATTCCCCAAAGTGCATGTTTGTCGTAGCTAACCGGCACTTGACTCCACATTCTGTTAGGGACCAAATATTCAATCTATTTGATGTGCCCGTAATCTGCAGCCTTGGTCTTCATCACTGAAGTTGTATATGTTCGGCTTGAGACACCACCACTTAGATACGCAAGGTCGTTGTTGATGAAGTGATCAAAAGGAATGACTTGACGACCTCGAGAATTAGGTATCAATGGTAATGGCTTGCGCATATCATGTGGATATTGCTGACCTTTAGGGTTGTTCCAGTCTAATTGATCAGTGGTTTACTTGTAGACTTCTTCAAAGAAATATTTTAGCTCCACCAAAATCTTGCATGATCCTTTCATCAGTTCGAATGTTAGACCGGCTAATAATTCTGGAGTCAGAGTATCAACTTTAAGCCTATTCATTACGAATGCTAAGAAGTCTAGAGAAGTGTCCATCAGCTCATTAAACGACTCACGGGTATCTTCTTTTTGAGCCAAAGTGCTTAGCCAAGGTTGAACAGGTCCATGAGCATCAGGTAAAGTCTTGTTCCAATCACGATCGGGAGTAGGAGGTTTTATCAGTTTTTAAAACCAATGAGGAAGCTGAGAGGTCACTTCATCAGGTTTATCTTTAGTATCTCCTATTATAAACTCCTGATGTGCGGGTTCTTCCAAATCTTCGGTAGTGTAGATTGGCTCCTCTGCTTGAACAGACTTGTCAACAGACTCGTGATGGGATTTGGACCCTTCAGTAGACTTGCCAATTATCTTGGAGGTCTTTTCCTTTGGTGCACTGACTGACTCTGGTTCTTTTCTAGCTCTTCTTCTCTTAGACCCCCGGTTTGATCCAGCGGAGGGTTCTTCGTCTTTATCCTCATCATCTCGACGTCTTTTAAATGAGAAAGTATCTCCATACGTGTCAAGTATGAGTTTGTCACTTTCGTAGGCGTCAACCAATGCTTTGTAAAGATTCTTCTGTTCATTAGATCTGTGGATTGACTTATTACTTTCCATCTTATCTATGAGAATCTTCTTCAGCTCAAGTTCAGAAAGGTTGGCGGCTACAGCATGGGATGTCTTAGATTCAGTGGATGAACGAGTCAGAACCTCTGCTTTGAGATGTTCATTTACAGTCTTCTTAATTTTTGGTAAAATCTTAGAGACTTGTGTCTTAACTTGTTCTTTGACTTGCTCCTTGATTATTTTCTTTATGTTGTTATCAAGTTTATTTAACTGAACATTTGTTTTGATGGCTTCATGCATCTTGTTGCCAAGGTACGCATCAATAACGCCAGGAATTGAAGAAACTGCTACAGCAAATTGGTTCGTTTGCTTAAATTAAGAGAAGTCGGTTTCCAAAGTTTTTAGTCTATGGTCAAACCTGAATAAGGAACCAAAGTTGGGAAGATCTTGTAGGGAGGATCTTGGAACAGTTGCTGGTGTGGGAACTGGTGTTTGTTGCAGATGTGTGATGAGAGGAGTAGGTGGTGGAGGAAGAATTGTTGCAGACAAAAGAGGTGGCTCAGCAATAGTAGTAACTGGAACATCTACCAGAGAAGTTGACTCAGTGTTAAGATTAAATATAGAGTCAATACCTGTATCTGGACTGGGGTTGAGCATGTCTTGAATCGATTGCCAATTGACACAGCTGAACTTGGTTGTTGTCCTTCAGGATTTACCAGGAGTTATTTAATCTCATGAGTGTATTCTATTACTGGGTAGTTTGAATGATTGTGCGTGGTTGCATCTGTCATTTCAGTATCTCTTCCCTCCAGATTTGTGTGCAAGTCTTGTATTATATTCATTCGCTTCGTCCTCTTCATTTGTCTCTTGTTCATCCAGTTCTTCTCCCTCAACATTCGCACCTTAACTTTCTTCATCATTATCTTCATCATCAGTGGATTCAACATGAGAACATGTTTGAACCCTAGGATCAAAGCTATCTTCTTCTTTATCTTCTTCATCATGAGTGGAAAACTTGGGATGAACAAAGTCATCACCATCGTTGTCTGAATCAGTTTTCTCATTATCATCATCTTGATCTTCATCATCTTGTACATCATATTCCTGACCATCATCATTTTGATTATCAGCATCGTCATCATCATCATCATTTTCGTTTTCTGCATCATCATCTTCATAGGAACTGGATTTCCAAGAAATCTTTTCATCATCAGAACCATATTTAGATACATCGGGAACCCCTGGTGTAACACCAGTTCCTTCATTTGCACCAGATCCGTTGGCGTGGGAGCTATGGAATTGAGTCAAGCTTCTTTTAGTGACAATTCTCATTTGTTCTTCCTCCGTCAATGCCACTTCTGATAGAGTCTCCAATCCTTGATCAAGTAGCTTCTTCTTATATTGGTTTAGTCTCTTAGCAGTGGCTTGAGTCTTTTACCTTTAGGAGCTTTTGGTGCTTTATCAGATCTAGCTTGCTTCTTCTTGACACTTGCTTTTGTTTTTGGAGGTTCAACTCCTGAAGCAATGGTATAGTATTCTTTGTAGGATTCAGAATCTTTGATGGATTCATTTGTCAATTCATTAGGCAAAATGGCACCATGTAGCTATGTATCCTCATGCCTAAAGACAACCTTTATTGTGGTGAACATGTAGTCATCCCTGGCAAAGTGCCAATTTACCTTGTTTCTTCTTGGAATAGATTGATCCTTACTCATGAAGAAGTTAACGATGACCTTGGTGAAGCGAGGGTAGTACATCTCATTACTTCTCTTGACATTCTTGTTATCTACTTGGTAAACAAAGTCCTCCCACAGAAGGTATGCATAGTCTACGTTCTTTTATGGTACATGCCCCAAAGGATTTGAGCTTGAGATAGTCGAAGACTGTCATATCCGATACTTTTACGACTCAGACACTTGCTGATAACCGCGTCAAATTTTTTCCAGGGTTGCTGCAGCTTGTTGACATTGACATCGGTGATCACCTTTATCTCTCCACTATGACCAAGATCTATGAGAAACGTGAGAATTAGTTCCTAGAATTACTGATCAGGGAGTTTAGGGCATATTTGAAGCATTTCTCTAAAGTACTCAAGATTCATAATATGTTTCTTATTGTTCATCTTGAAGCGAATCGAGTGGTGATGAACTATAGCAATGGCCCAAAACTCTTGCATGTATATTTTTGGAATATCCACTGTGATCTGGAATGCCTTGTAGAAGGGAGTGAGTTTCATAACATCATACACCACTTGAAGAGTTGCTTCTTTTGAGTTGAGGTCTGAGCTTAGTCGAAGATTACTTTTGCCAATCTTGAGTCGGTTGGCAGGAGCGACTAAAGCGTCATCTAATGCAAGTTGTTGATCTCTTGTGATGTCCATGGTTCTGCTTAAGAAATAATTAATACAGTTTTTATATAACCAAGTTTATATTTAACTATATAGACCTTTTTATGAGATCACTTTATGTTTTATCATGATGTGAGAATTTTCCGTAAGCATTAGGACCTTGAAGACTTTTAGCACTTGTAAAGATCTATTCCTCTGAATGGCAACTTAGATAGACTTATATGCTTAAGGGATTAAGGCAACGACTTTGACAAGTTAAGAATCATGGTCTTTCTAACTAGTAGAGAATTTTAGATATCCTAAGTCGTATTTTTAGTTAACCTTGATTAGACCTTGTTTTTAAGCCTATTTTTAACTCAATTAGATAGCATAATTAACCAATTTTAATTAGCTTGCTAATTTAAGTTTTAATTTGCCTTCAATTTGAAATTTTGATCTTAAGTGTTTTTGGTCTAAATCTATTAGATTGGTTCCTTAAAGATTTCACAAGATAAGTTCCTTAATGAGAATAGCTAGATCGGTTAAACAAATCTACTAGATCGGGTCCTTGATGTGAAAAACTAGATCAGTTCCTTAAGAACGATAACTAGATTGGGTCCTTAATATGAATGACTAGATTAGGTCATAAATCAAATCTACTAGATCGGTCCTTAAGGGACTTGACTAGATTGGTCATCAAGCGACTTGACTAGATTGGTTCCTTAAGGAAAATGTCTAGATCGAGTCCTAAAAAAATGACAAGATTGAGTTCTTAAGAATATAACTAGATCGGTCCTCAACTATTTTGATTAGTTCAGTTCCCAAAGAGACTTGATTAGATCGGTTCCCAAAGAGACTTTATTAGATCGGTTCCCAAAGGGAAATGACTAGTTTTGGTCTCAAATGTTATAACTAGATCGGTTCCTAAGGGGACTCGATTAGATTGGTTCCCAAAGGAAAATGACTAGTTCAGGTTCTCTTACAAAATTCACAAACACAATTTAGTTGCACTTACACTTGTTTGTATAACATTCTTAGTATGAGAACAACACATAGGAACATGATAACAACTTAAAGAAACAGAATCATCAAACGTATACACAAAACGAGCATTTTAATACATAATAGCACATATATTCAACAAGCTTCAACCAATGGTGTTATATGAACACTTAAGCACATTCAAGAAAGTTTTATTAAGCTCCCTAATACAAAACCTATAAGTTTTTTACAATATCTCTCAAAAAACCTAATTTTTCAAACAAATAATCAAGCTTATCTCATTCATATGATCACCGCACATAATTCTACATTAAAAGAGTCCTCTACACACTAAAGCGATCATAACCCCTCAATCAATTTGATGATTTATGCACTTTTGATTTTGAGAAACCCTAATTCAAGAATTAGGGTTTTCAAGTTCAAAACTAAATAAAATCCCAATTCCTTCGAGTTATGAATAGTTTAGGAGGTGTAGAATGATTTATTAGTTATACCTTAAGCGAGATAACGACTGAAAGATGAGAACTAGTGAATGCAATTTTGAAGTGAGGATGAGGGAGGGAAAATATTTTCGTAAGTGTGTGTTTCTGTGTGTAAGTGATGAGTGGGTTGGGTAGTGTTATGAAACAATTTTTGTTTTGTACACATTCAACCCCTCAAGTTACTTAACCCTTTAAATTTTTTACTTATAAGATTTAGTAGGCAATTATAGTATAACAATTGGCACAAGTAGTCCCTAATGTTTTTAACTAGCATACATAACCTCTTAATTCACACTTTAACTCCTTAAAGGCATAAACACATAACATATAAGGCACACATAAGCTAAACTTAACTAACTTTACTTAAGAATGATATTCCTTATTGTTTAAAACCTTTTTCTAGTTTAAACACATTATTATTATGAAGAAGATATTTGACATTTTCTCCCCCTCAAACAATGACTCATTTTCTATTTAAAGAGCTATAGTCATTGTTCGAGAAGTCAAATATCTTTGAAAAAGAATTTTCTGATGAAGCAACGTTATATATTTGAAAAGCAAACACCAAAAATAAGATTTATCTTATTTTAACACATAAGTGCACTAACACGTACACTCATGGTAATATAGGAAGAACGGGTTGTGATGCAAAGTAATCACAAGCCTTTGCATGGTTATAAAGTAGACCATGTCCGAGAATAAATTCCTGTTGAGAGGTCAAGTTTCCTTTTTGACAGAATACTTGCCTTTAAGATAATGACCGGGTTGCTATTTAAAATAATAGCAAGCCATTTTTGGCATGTTTTGAAAACATTTGGAACTTCTGCTCGAACTTCATTTACAGCCTCGTATCATTATTGAATGACATTTCTAAGACCGTAAATGTTATCGATTTTCAGAAGACATGCCATTATTACCTCTTTTTATATTTTTCACATTTTTTAATGTTTTCTTTGGTTTTAAAGATTTTATATTTTTTTTGATTTTATAAAAGTTTTCTAAAAATGAAAAAATCTTTTTGGATTTTATGGTTTTAATATATATACATATGATACACAAGATATCAGAATAGGTACCACCACTATTCTTCAGCTTCATCTGCAAACTGTTTTAGTGTCTCAAGTGTAAAACTTCGCATTCCCAGCTTGTTGATAAGAAATTTAATTCTTTCTTTGCATAGGGCTTTAGTGAAGATGTCAGCTAGTTGATATTCCATGTTGAAAAAGTAAAACTCTACTACTCCATTCTCCACTTACTCTTTGATGAAGTAGAATCTGATGTGAATATGCTTTGAGTGAGAATGTTGAACATTGTTGCAGCATAAGACAATAGCGCTTTTGTTATCACAGTACATTGGAATTTTATTAAATCCAAGGTCATAGTCGGTAAGCTGTGATCTCATCCAAAGGAATTAAGCACAACTGCCAAACATGGCAATATATTCAGCTTTCGTACTGGATATCACAGTGCTTTTCTGCCTTTTTGATGACCAGTTAACAAGTCTGTCTCCCAATAAATGCATACATCCAGAAGTACTTCGTCTAGTATCTTGGAAACTCGCGTGATCAACGTCTGCATAAGTTGTTAGAGCAATAAAAGAACCCTTTGGATACTAGAGTCCTTGATTTATGGTTCCTCGTAGGTATTTGAAGATCCTTTTTACAGCATGGAGGTGCTTTTTGGTAGGCTTTGCCTAATATCGGGCACACATGCATACAGCAAATGTTAGGTCTGGTCTACTGGCTGTAAGATACATAAGGGTGCTAATCATTCCATGATAGTGTGTAGGATCTACGGCTTTCCCTTGTGTATCTTCATCCAGTTTAGATTTCTCCACCATGGGAGTATCTACGGGGTCACTAGATTCCATACCATATTTCTTCAAAGATTCTAGAGCATATTTAGATTGGTTTAAAAAGATGCCTCTAGGACTTTGTGAAATCTGTAGTCCTAGAAAAAAATAATATTTTGCCCATCATCGACATCTTAAACTTTAAACACATTATTTTTGAAAATTGGTCACATAATTCAGGTGTAGTAGACGTAAAGATTACATCATCAACATAGATTTGTACTAGGAGAATATCTTTGCCTTGTCTTCTGATGAATAATATGGGATCCATGGTTCCTTTATAGAATTCCCGAGATAGTAGAAACTTTAATAATAGATTGTACCATGCGCGAGGAGCTTGTTTCAACCATAGAGAGCCTTTTTAAGCTTATACACATGATTCGGATTCTCTTGATCCACAAACCCGTCTGGTTGGCTGACATAAACTTCTTCGCATAGAATGCCGTTTAAGAATGTCGTTTTAACATCCATTTGGTAGATGATCATATTCATGTGAGCAGCATATGCGAGGAATATTTGAATAGCGTCGAGTCTAGCCACTTGAGTAAAGGATTCCTCAAAATTAATTCCCTCTTCTTGACGCTAACCATGAGCAACCAAGTGAGCCTTGTTCTTTAGAATTCCACCTATTTCATCAAGTTTTACCTTATAAATCCATTTTAAAGTAATGATCATCACTTTATTTGGACGTGGAACGAGTTTCCAAACTTTAAGATGATCAAATTCATGTAATTCCTCTTGCATTGCTTCAATCCAACATGCTTGAGTTAAAGCGTCTTTATAGTTCTTTGGTTCAACTGATGTGAGAAAGGCATCGAAGTAACAAAATAAGGATTGTTCATGGATTTGGAGTCTTGTGGAAACAGGTCTTTCGAGTTCACCGATGATGTTGTCTAAAGGATGATCCTTGGTCCATTTTTTAATGTGTTCTGAGTTAGGAGTAGCAGTATACACAACAGTAGGAATAACATCCAAAGAAGATGCTTCAGAATTGTTTTCTGCAATTGGAATTCCAAAGAACGGATCGTTATTCATGTGTGCAATATCTAAGTCATGATTGTCTTCTTCAACATGGTTAGAAATGATAGGAGATTGAGTTTCAGGTGTTGTTTGAGAGTTACTAGGTGATGGGGCATCTTGATCAATAGTTGTTGAGGAAGGTGAACCGGTTGATGCAGCGGGTTCTGGAGCTACTACTTTAGCAATTAGAGCAATGACTTTAGGGGCTGGGTGATCAACACTAGGTAGAGGAGTGAGTAATTTATCAAAAATCGATTGAAACAAAAAATCCCAATCGCTTTTTAAAGGTGGTACAAACAGCGTTGAAGGGGGAAGGTTTGGCACGAGTCCTGAACTGATTGTTGCAGGAGTCATTTCATGAAATGCGGATCCTGAACTGTTATGTTCAGAAGCCATCGCAGTCAGCTCATCAAAATCTACATGAATTGTCTCAATGATTCGTCTGGTACATCGGTTGTAAATTCGAAATACTTTCTTTATGGGTGCATAGTCAATGAAAATACCAATATCAGCTTTTGGTAGTAACTTGCCCAAGTTCTCGCTATCGTTTGTCGGATAACAAAGTGCACCAAATGCATTGAAGAATAATAAGTCAGGAAGTTTGTCATGCAAAATCTCATATGGTGTTTTGCCATGACAAAGACGTATGACGAAACGATTTTGGGTATAACATACGGTAACAACTGCTTTTGCCCATAAACATAATGGAGCTTTTGCATAAATCAACATTGTGCAGGCAACTTTAATTAGCGTACGATTACATCTTTTAACGACACCATTTTGCTTTGGAGAGCGAGCAACAGATGTTTCATGAGAGATGCCAACCTTCTCATAATATTCACGCAAAGTTTGATTAACAAATTCAGTTCCATTATCTATTTTGATTCTTTGGACAGGCACTTTAAGCCGCACTTAGATCATCTTGAGTAACTTGATTATGGAATCTGGAGCTTCATCTTTTGACCTTAAGCACTTAACCCATGTAAATCAAGAGTAATCATCGACAATGACGAGGATGTACTTCATTTCATTAACACTTGCGACACGCATTGGTACACAAAGATCCATGTGCAAAAGATAGAGTTTTTCTTGGTTGGTGTCTTTAGATTTAGGTTTGTGGGGTTTCTTCTTTCTTTTTCCCATTGCACATGCAGAATACAGATGGTCCTTTTCAAACTTTAGCTTAGGAAGACCTCGAACAAGACCATGTCTAGCTAAATGGTTGATTGCACCAAAGTTCAGATGAGACAAACTTTGATGCCATAGCTAGGACTTTATCTTTAAGGCCTTTGACAAGAGACATATAAGAGAGGACACCATCATATCTCTAAGAGACAGAGTATACAAATTGTTGCCTTGAGATCCAGTCAATAGATCAACACCTTCTAGATTACGAATGAAGCAGGTGTGTTGACGAAAAGCAACTTCAAGGTTCGAATCACAAAATTGCCCAACAAAGAATAAGTTGTGTCCAAGTCCTTCTACGTAGTAAACCCTTGATATCGTAACATTCCCAATCTGATAATCACCATATCCTAATATCTTTGCCACGTGATCATTTCCGAATTTGACTGTACCTAAAAATTTATTGACGAAATTGGTGAGCTGAGAGCGATCTCCGGTCATATGCTTGGAGCAGCCGGAGTCCAAATACCAGAGAACAATTTGGATGACCTGCATTCATCGAGAGAGGAAGATGGAACATCAAAAACTATGGATCCCCAAGATTGACTGGGTTCCTTTTTGTTAGCAGATACAGATTTAAGAACCTTATATTTGTTAGCAGGAACATTAGTTTTAGATTTCCTAGGTTTCCATGAGTAAACCAATGTTACAACATGTTTAGGTATTTCATTATCTAGAACAGTTGGTTTCCTAAGGGGCACTTCAGTAGTTATGGTAATCTTAGTTAAAGGGCACACATTTCCTACTTTAGTGAAGGTCCGACCAGTAGGTCTCCAGATATATCTAATATTTGTAAACACCTTTCCTGTTGGTTTCCAAACTTTTCTCTTTGAACTTTTCTTAATAAATTAGATTTTACACGAGCATTCACATTATTGATAAAATTAAGAACACACAAATCATGATTATCAGAAAGCATACAACCATTACACTTAACACATTTAAGTTTAAAATTCGCATTAAGCTTAGAATGCTACACATTAGTAGTTCCTTTAGGTGCAACAACACAGTCTTTATTTTTCAAACTAGATTTAACTTTCCTAGGGTGGGCTTCTACTTTATTCTTCTGAGTACTACTTGGTGTTTGCTGAATCTTATCTTTCTTTGTATTGCCTGAAGGCTGTGATCTGCTAGCACTAGTAGACGGTTTTACTCCTGTAGAAGATAACATAGGTTTGTTAGAAACTAGGTTTGATGTTGAGGCTATTTTTGTGATTTTGTTTCCTAAGGATGTGATGAGCTTAGTGAATCTAACTTTTTTATCCTTGTTCTTTAGGGTCACAGCCACTAATTTTCCATAAGTATTGTTAATGTTTGTAAGCAACTCTTAAATTAGTTTAGCATACCTACAGGCAGATTTTAAGGAATGATCTAGTGGATATTTTGATTTAACATGTTCAACTAGATCCCTAAAAATGGTAGCTTCTTTCTGAGTATGCTTAATATAGGCAGAGTAAGATGTCTTTTTATTCAACAATTTAGGGGTTATTGGTTCCACATCAATCTTAAGCATCTCTGGATCAATAGTGTATTTCATAATAGCATTATCAACTAGAGCTTTTCCTTTAAGTTTCCTTAAATCATCCTTGAGAGCTGTAATTACCAAAAAAATTTCTTGAAGACTAGCATTTAAATCAGAGATTTCCATAGACTTTAGATTGACTTGATTAATTAAATCATCACATTATTCTTTTGATCGAATACGTGCTGGTTTAATCGAGTCATAAAATTGCTTATAGGTCTATTTTAAATGCTCATTCTCAGCAATAAGCTTTGACACCCTATGATCCAATTCAATATTTATTGTTTTAATCTCCTCTAAGTCCTTTTTGATCTTATCTTCATTCATTTTTCCACTTAGAGATTTAATTCTCTCTTTCAACTTCTTTATGACCGTATCTTTCTCTTGGGACTGAGCTTTTAATTAATTTAATTCAAACGATTGATCAAAACTTGAAGCACTTTGATTTGAAACAGAATTGTCCCTTTGAAATTTTTTTGATTAAGTTGAGTATCAACTTCTAAAGAGATGCAATGTTTTTAAGAGTGGTAAAAATTTTGAACAGTTTATCGTAAATATCTTTTTCAACAAAATCCTTTTTGTTGAGAAGCTCAGTCTCTCAGTCTCAAGTTTGGGACACTTTTCACATTCTTTCATATTCAAGAGAAGCAATATCATAGAAGTACATTTTTCAATAATTATGTTATCAATATCTTGGGTAATGACTTGTTCAAAGAGTCGGTTCATTTTTTCGTTTCAAAACTTGATTCATTTTAACTTTAAATGTTTTTGTACTCTAAACGTTGTTGTTCACAGGCCTTGTTCACATTTTTGATGAAAAGATATTTTGGACTTCGGAAAGTTTATCAATCAAATATTGATCTTTAAATGTTTTTGACTCTAAATAATGTTGTTCCACAGCCTGTTCCATTTGATGAAAGATATTTTGGACTTCAGAAAGTTCATCAATTAAATATTGATCGAATGTATTAAATAAGTCCTTCAGAGCTTTTACAAATGGAATTATTTCATCCTTAAAACAAGCTTTTGTATGTTCAAACCCCCATGACCTCTCAGTGATGGTTGTGGTTGTGGTTCTTTCTTTGACAACCATGTCAAAACCAGCAAGATGGTGTTTAAGTTTCTTCAAACTCATATTAACCATGCTAACTTTAGGAAGTTCTTTTGGAACCTCAACTTTGGTGGGTCTACTAGAAAGAGTGGGATCTGGAGTATTCACAGAATTCTGAGACCAAAAGGCTTATTCAGCAGATAATTCAGTTTGTGGAACAAATCATGTTTCAAAATCTTAAGAAATTTGGTTAGAAGATCATAATCGACTGGTGTAGTATTGACTTTCTTTTCTAACATCATAGGATCCTTTTGTTTTAAAAGTATTTTTGAACGACTCTCTTTAGCAAGCATTAGGGTCTCTTCGGAGTCAGGAATCACAATAGCACTCGTATTCTTAATGACATTACCATCATAAAGCTTTGGTTTTAACTGCTGAGCTTTCTTCTGATAGAAAGGATTTTGAAAACCTAGAGCTTGTTTAGTGGTATGATCATAGAAAAACTGAGGTTTCATCAACATGTGAATAGTTTGTGCAGATTGATCTCTTTTAAAAACAATATTATCTAGCTGTTGATCCTCTTTTCTAAAGCAATCTCTCTATCGATGTTCCTAGATTCTTCTTTCTTAAAATCATTTTTGAGAAGAGTAACTGTTTGCATTAAAGATTCCTTTTCTTTTAAATGTTCAGAAAGAGTTTGTTTAAGACGATCAATCTCGATAGACTATGCACATGAATCTGAAACGTTATTATTACTCTTTAAATCAACATTTTGTCCTTCTTTCAAAACTTTAACTTGTTCCTTATATCTTTCAAGCTCAGCAGTTAAAGTATCATTGACACTTTTATTATTCAGATTTATCTTGGTACAATTAACTACTTGGGTTTTCAGTTGTTCAATCATAGATAATATCAGTACATCTTGTTGTGTAGAAGAGTTAGAATTTTGAACATCTGTTGTTATGATTCAATCACATATTGAGAATAAAGAATGATATTGCTATCACTGGTTATTTCAGTCTCTGAATGATTTATAACATTCGACTGTTTAAAAGATGGCATCTCCTACACAGCTTGATTAATTATATTGTTATTCACATTATCATGATTGTGTACCTCAGCGAGAGCATCTGAACCATAATAAGACAAATTTGTCATGAGAGCAACTTTGGCAGTGTTAAATTTATCACAGTCAGAGTCATATGCATCTAAATCATTAGCTTGATAAGCAGCATTGTAGGTAATGATAGTCTGTGTGGCTTGACCTTCTGCAATTCCTAGATCTGCCAAAAATGCTAGTTCCTTCTCATGTAGAATTTGACTGTTTGCTTGAGCTTGTACCAACAACACTTTATCCTTAAACCACAAATCTTCCCATTTCCTCTTAGGTTTAGTGCACTGTTTGGACATGTGTCCTTCTCTTTTGCAGTTGTAGCAAATATCAGTCCTTTGTTTCCCAGAATTGCTTCCACTTTCTCCTAGAGTGTAGGTCCTTGTAGTACCCACAGCAAAAGAAGTGTATCTTCCCTGAATTGGTTGTAAAGTCATTCTTCCATCATTAATGGTAGCTTGTTGCCTAGGGTTTGATAAATTTCTTAGCTATTTATTGGTAGTAGGATAGCGGGAACTAACAACAGCAGTCAAGAAAGACATCATGTGATTGATGGCATCCATAGGATCATCACCTTTCTGGAACACTGGAACAATTAGACCTGAGTCTAGTTAGGGAAATTCAAATTGTTAGTTAACTATGGGAGCATATTCCAATTAAGGGATAGATGATGGTGGAGAATAAACATTGTGATGAACTGATGATTAATAATCATTAGATGGATAAGTGATTGAAAGAGGTGTTGATGATTGATTATTTAAGTATTGTTGAGACTAATAAGGTGAACTATGCTGTGGAGACTGATATGGTGAAACTTGTGGCTGAAATTGAGAGTTTTGGTATGAGTTGGATAAGGAGACTGGGTCATTTGATGGGTTGCAACCAAAGCAAGTAGATCTGAGTTGCATTCATGCATTAAACAAACCTCATTTGCATGAAATTCATGTTGTCCTAAGTACGCATAAAGCTGATCAATGTTGGTTGTGTACAAATCCCAAACCAGCTTGACATCTGTCAAAAATTTGCTCAACTTAGGAGGAAGAGTATTCAAAAACTTGGTGTTTACTTGAAATTGTTCCAGTTTCATATTGTAGATGTTCATGTCATTGAGTAGTAGTGAAAATATCAAGTAGAAATCACGTAGTGTTTCCCCTTTCTTATAAGCAAACTTATCGAATTCATCATAAAGCTTACACTCTCTTTCTTGTTTCGTCAATGAAGTTCCTTACATGAGAAGTTGAATTCTTTCCCAAAGTTCCTTGGCGACTTTAGGATTGCTAATCAATGCATAGACCTTAGGTGGTAGTCCTTGGATAATGATATTTGTTGCCTTGATATCACAATCAGCTTGAATTGCTTCCGTAGCAGATAACTCAGAATATTTCTTTGGTCTTGTTACTCCATTTTCCTCAATTGAAGGGCAGATGAGTGGACCATTTTCAACAGATTCAAGGATCATTCATCCATGTTGTCTATTCATCATGTATAGCTTCATTCTGCTTTTCCAAGAATCATACATATCTTTTTCCAACATAGGTGGACGATTGTCGGCACCCGAAAGAATTGCTTTGTCAGCAAGAGTCGTCATTAAGAAATTTATATGTTAAAAGATTATTGTCAGATCGAACGGTGGTAGAAAGAAATTATGTTTGATTAAGTTGTCTTTTAAGTGTTTTAATTCTTGAAATTACACAGGACTTTACAATTCTTGACAAAACCGAGAAAACAAGTTAATGTTTCATGAGATTTTGCAAGTCAAAGAAATAAACCGTATAATTTGTAAATTTGAGTTGTTTGGTTTCAATTAAACTTGACTAGTTCGGTGGTCTTTGAGAAATGACTAGTTCGGTTGTCTTAGAAAATGATTAGATCGGTACTCACTGAAAATGAACTAGATAGGTTCTCACTGAAAATACTTAGTTCGGTTCACACTGAAATAGACTAGATCGGTTGACACTAAAATGACTAGATCGGTACTTTCACGAAAATGAACTAGATCGGTTCTCACTGAAAATACTTAGATCAGTTCTCACTAAAAATAACTAGATTGGTACTCACTGAAAATGAACTAGATCAGTTCTCACTAAAAATACTTAGTTCGGTTCACACTGAAATAGACTAGATTGATTGATACTAAAATGACTAGATCGGTACTTTCACGAAACCCACTTTTTCAAAACTCAAAAAGACACGTTTTTTACGATTGTTTTCCAAAATTTTTTATACCAAAAGTGTTACTAAGCCTATAGGGATAAGAAAAATGAAAACTTTAAGGTTTTTAAGCCAAAAAAAATAAAATCAAGATTTTGACCTTTATAAAGCTAACGAACCCAAATGACACAAAATAAGAGATTTTTCTATGAATCTAAGCACACACACCAATATCCAAGGATACTAGATCAAAGCTACCTATGTAGATGATCTTTTAGTGTGGAATAAAAGCTTAGAAAACAAGAAAAAATCAAAAATACACAACGAATGGTATTAAGAGAAAACTACACGAAAAACTTTAACAAACATAATATCTAAACACACCACTCCATGGCTCTTGATACCAATTATATACTAATCTAATAACATACTTGAAGAGAGGGAAAGAGGTTGTTTTAGTAAGAGAAAGGGTTGGATGAACACTTAGAGAGATAAAGTAAACATAAGATAGAAAATGTATTATGTGTGAAAAATGAACAACCAACCACCACTCCAAGGCATGAAGAGGTGTTTATATACTTACAATGGATCATAGGCTTGGGCCTTCATGGGTTTATCCATGGGCCTTTAGCTAACTAGCCTAGTAAATTTCCAAAAATTAACTTAATGAGCTAACTATAATTATCTATGGAAGTGAACGACACTTTCGTGTTCCTAACAAACATCTCGAGATGACTGGTGCAGATGAAGGAACAAGTATTATACCAGGGGCTCTCGATGTACTCATATACGAATCTGAAAGTGAGAAAGAGTCTTAGAGTGATAGTAAAGATGAAGATGAAGATGATGAAAATGATTCAGATGATTTAAGTGATGAAGGTGATGATAATAATAATGGTGATGATGCTAATGATGATGATAAATAAGAAGGTGATGACACGAATGACAATGATGAAGAGACTGATAGTGATAGAACTGAGTAAGACAAAATTAAGATTCCTATTCTCGATCAGTCTACCACTGAATACTATGAAGAAGAAGAAGAAAGGTTTGATGATGAAGAAACGATGAATGATGATGAAGACGATGAGGTCACTAAGGAGTTATATAAAGATGTGAATGTGAATTTGGGAAATGAAGACACTGAAATGACCAATGTTGATCAAGGAGCCTCAGAACAACAAAATGTTTCTCAAGAATCTGGGTTTGAGAAAGAAGAGGAAGACACGCATATGACTCTTACTCCGGTCCTTGACACACAGAAGTCTGATAAACATGTACAAAGTTCTTCTGTCTCCTCCGATTTTATAAGCAAGCTCCTAAATCTTGAGAATCCATCTCCAGCTGACAATGAGATTGCTTCATTGATGGAAACCTTAGCTCATACTATTCCTCCACCACCTCCGTTCTTCAATCCTCTTCTATAACAAGCAACACTGACTCCAACACCAACAACTTCTGAAGCTACAACCTTATTTCTTTCACTTCTGGATTTCTCAAATGTATTTAGATTCAATGACAGGGTTACCAACTTAGAGAAAGATCTGTCAGAGATAAAGTAAGTTGACCAGTATGCTCAAGCTCTCTCCTCCATTCCTGTTATAGTTGATCGTTACATGGATAACAAACTTAGAGAAGTGATAAACAAGGCCATTCTAGCATATAAATTGGACTGCAGACAAGAAGCTCAGGATGAGAAGAATGTTTACATAGAACTCATTGACACGTCAATGAGAGCTCTTATTAAGGAAGAAGTCAACACTTAACTTCCTCACATTCTTCCTCAAGCAGTATCAGATTTTGCAAATCCTGTGATAGAGAAAAATGTCACAGAATCAGTAGAAGCTGCAGTCTTGACAAGGGCTTCTTCACAACTAACGTCTACTTATGAGGCAGCCGCATTACTCTCAGAGTTTGAGCTTACAAAGATACTGATAGACAAGATGGATTACAAAGATACTGATAAAGCTGACTACAAAAAGAAGCTTTATGATGCACTGGTCGAGTCTTATAACACTGACAAAGATCTCTTTGATTCATATGGTGAAGTATTTTCGTTGAAGGGGAGTCGAGATGAAAAAGACAAAGATTGAGACCCCTCCGCTGGATTAGACCAAGGGACGAAAAGAAGGAAATCGAGTAAAGATGTTGAGTCCTCTAGAGATTTAAGCTCAAAGGAAAAGAAGTATTCAAGCACCTCTAAAGATACCTCCCAATCTCAACATAAGTCTTTCGGCAAGTCTGCCCATGCAGAGGAGCCAAGTCATACTGTTGAAGACTCAGGCATGCAACAAGATCAAGAGTTCGTCACGAGAGATAATGATGAATAACCCGCTAACAAGGAGGTTACCAAAGCTGACTGGTTCAAAAAGCCCGAGCAACCTCCAACTCCTGATCCTGATTGGAGTAAGAGACAACAAGTTAACTTTCGACATCCTCAGACCTGGATTAGTCAAGTTGCACGTGCTAAAGAACCTCCCACTTCATTTGATGAGCTCAATGATACTTCATTTGATTTCTCTGCATTTATCATGAATCGGCTTAAAATTCCAAATCTGACTCAAGAAATTCTGGTTGGACCGGTATTCAACCTACTCAAAAGCACTTAAAAGAGTATTATGGAATTAGAGTACCGTCTTGAAGAATGTTCCAAAGTAACAACTGAACGACTTGACTGGCATAACCCTGAAAACAAACCCTATCCATTAGATCTTAGATAGCCTCTTTCGTTAATTTAAGATCATCGAGGACGCCAAATTATCCCTAAGGATTTCTTTATTAATAAAGATCTAGAATATCTGAAGGGTGGAGATTTAAGCAGACGAAACTCAACTTCTGTAACAAAGACAAAGGCTACTACTTATGAGCTCAAATGGATCAAAGACTTGGTTCCCGAATTGTGGAGTCCCGTGCAGTTGAAATATGATCAACATGCTTACTTGGGCACTTCCCACTAGGGTCCCAAATGCTAAAGATTTTACGGATATGCAAGTAACATGACTTCGTCTAAAGATGTTTACTCCAGAAGAAGAATCATTGCGGTAATCAGACTTAAAATCATGAAGATGTATAACGACGGTCACCTAGAAGAGATTGAAGTTCGTCAAGATGATCAGAAGCTATATACGTTTAAAGAATGAGATTTCAAAAGACTACGCCTACAAGACATTGAGGACATGTGATGAGGTGTCATTTTATACACTTTTTCGAGGTTGTTTAACCCCCTAAATCGTGCATTTATGCCCAAAATAGGTACTTAATTGTTCCTTTTCATGTATTTAGCATTTGGAAGGCATTTAGAGGAAATACACGTGACTTGGGCTTATTTGGAGAAGAAATAAACAAGACTATGAACCTACACCAACATCTCTCAAGAATTTCTACTCAAAAGTTAAAGACGGCGTCACAGATTACACGTGACGCCGTCACAATGATTTCTAAGACGGCGTCACAAGTTCTTTAGATGGCGTCAGATTGTACAACCCATCCTATTATCTAGAATATTCTATTCATGATGGCGTCACGATTAACACGCGACGCCGTCGCAGCGATTTCCCTATAAATACAAATCCGTTTTTTAGGGTTTTAAGTGTGTAACTTTAGATTAAAAGAAAGGGACGAACCCTAGTTCATTTAGCAGCTATTAGGGATGATTTTAGGGCCTCAAAACCTTATTGTACTTCCTTCAATTCATGTTTTAATCAAGTAAGACTATCTTAATCATTCAATATGTCTTGTTGTGTGATTTTTATATGTTCTTACTTTATCTTTAACATGCTTGGCTAAACCTTCTATTGTGTTTATTTAAGATTAGTGGTGTTGCTTCTTGTGATGAATATGCATGTTAGGTCTTAGATAACAAGCTTTTATCTGTATTGTTGTTGATATGTCTAGGAAAACATGATTGTGTAGAAAGGATGCCATCAGGTAATAGTCTTCATACTACCTTGCCCCTTATATGGTTGATCCACTTTTAATATATTTCAAATGCATTTAATATACTCTTAGGGGCCTTGTAATAGTCTTCATACTACCTTACTTTTGCGTTGCCTTAACAAAATATTAAATAGACAGCGGGTTCGTGTAATTCGTTCATGACTTAGGAAATAATTACATAGATCATCACAAGTGTGACAAAGCAACAACACTAGGAGAAGTAATGTAGGGAGTAATGCATGATTAAATAAACACAATCTTTTATTATATTGTTATCACCAGTAGCTTAGTTTATTATTTAGTTTAATACTAAAACCAACCAAACCTCTCAAACATATAATTTACCTGCTTTCCTATAAAACATAAAAAATACAATAAGAATCTTCTCTCAAAACTTAGAATTTTGTTAGACCGTTATCAAGCCTTCCCAACCTATTCCCCTAGAGAACGATAACAACCCCCGAGTCTTGCCTATACTACACTATAACGGTTAGGTAGACTACCTAGGGAGTTGTAAAACTTCTTATAGAAGTCCCTTACGACAACCGCAATAAGTTTTTGGCGCCGCTGCGTAGGGAATAGTTAGGTATTGATCATAGTTTAGCTTACTTCTAGTTGCTTAAATCCTTTCAAGTAAGATTTAATTTTCTCATATTAGCTTTCTCGTAGTCTATCTTTGCTTTGTGTTTTTGTTCGTAATTTTCATTGACTATTCCATTCTTCATCATGGAGAGTGCGAATCCATCTTGTTCTACCTCTAATAGGGAGTTTCTTGGCCCTAAGAATAAGAAAGAAATTGAGTCATGGCTCGGGGATAGTAAGATCATTGACTCATTTGAAGGGTTGAATGAAATTAAATACTTTGATACCTTCCCCACCGTGGAAGAATTAGAATATCACGAGTGGCTGTTGAAATACCCCAAACCATCTTGGGTAAGGGCAAAGATAAGAACTGGAAATTTAAACAACATTAAGATCTCTTGCAAGATAGATCACTTCCTTAAAAGACAAGCCTACATTGACTTAGAATCACCAATTAATGTTATGTCTAAGCAACATTACAATAAGATCATGAATAAAGGGCTAGAGTCGAGACAAAAGCCATCTAACCCTAATAAGAACAATAACTTTGTAGGAAGAGTCAAAGGCTTAAAAGTTTTCATAGGAAATTTCACATACGAATGTAATTTCATGATTTTGGAGGACACAACTAGTATTATAAATCACCACCTAGGAGAAGTAGTCTTTGGAAAACCATTTGCAAGAAAAGCGCTTCTTGGGAGGCAACCCAATTTACTTTTCCCGCAATTAGGAGTGTCATGTGTGTTTTAATTCTTTATAGTTTGTTTTATTATGTTTGAACTATCTTGTAATCATGCTTTGTTTGTCTTTAACCTCGTCAATCAAAGGTATTTTGCTAATAATATGTGTAGGGGAATTTATCCAGCTTTTGAGCCAAGTTCAAACATGTTAAATAAATTGTTTAGATTAATTCACGTCAGTTTCGAGTCATATGATTGAATTGTTAAATCGTAGGTTTTATGCAGCTATTTGTACAGGAATTAACTTATAGAATCATGTGCAGGAAATTTTTCATCAAAAATAAAAATTTTGTTTTTATAGAACATGGAGACGGCGTCATGATTTACACGCGACGTCGTCACCACAACACCTGTGACGGGGTCATGATTCTCCTAACGGCGTCAAACGACGAGGTCCAGAAAACTTAAAGTTTTTAATTATTTTTGAAAATAAAACTTGCATAACATTTGAAATATGTAATCTTTTGTTATAAACCTGCAAAACCAATAAGTTTGACAATTCTCTCATTCTATCTTTACTGCTTTATCGAGTCAAACCCTAAATTCATATTGTATATTTGTAAATCGCACATTTTATGCTTGGTATAGTTGTCTTTGTCTTTGATCACAGGTTATATTTGATGAGAAGAATCTTGAAAATTCTTAGGAAGTTTCATTAGATAATTCTTGGATGACAATTTAACCAGTTGTCGCATGTTTCTTCTCCATTATTGAGCAAACCAGGGGAGTACTAGTTCCTTTTCCTTGTTTTTTTCCTTTTAATTCATTTTTACGGGTACCTTTATAGAACATTGGGGACAATGTTCAACAGTGTAGGGGGAAAATAAGCCTTATAAACTATTCTTTCATTTGCCATTTGCTTTGTCCTTAAAATGATAGGTAATATATCGAAACATAACATAAGAGGTAATTTTTACCCAAATTTAAAATTTTTTATAACACATACCGACGAAAACCGAGTATTAATAGCGTCTCATGGATAGGAATTTATTTTACTAGTACAAAAACCCTCAAATTCCACCCCCAAAATGTGAGGTTCGCCCTCAAATGTTATACCTTTAGCTTGTTCGAGTTAAGGAGTGAGCAATCATATGTGTCTATTCCGTCGTTACGGATGTGTATGTGTGGTTTTGTCGCCTTTTCTGGAACATTGGTATTGGTTACTTTAGGATTATGAGAGTGTACCATAGTATATTTAATTCTAGAACTTGTTTTTGTGATGCATCCCGATACCGTATAGTAAGTGTTAAGATTTGCTTGATAAGAGGCATCAGGATTAACCCATGTTTTAAACCTGCAATTGTTATGATGGTCACATCAATCATATAACTATCCCACGCCCTTGCCATGCACTCACCTTTAGTGCAAGATACCCCTAGTACAACCCTCCGAGCCTATCCTTTTTCATAGTTCTTATAATTTTCTGGTTAAGCTGGACTATTAATGAAGAACATTGTTCACCCTTACATCAATCGTTACACCTAAATCACCTTAGCCTACCTTGTATGTACTCGCTTTTAGTACATTATTGTGTTTAACCCAAGTTAATTATTGAGTACACGGTTGCTAAGTCCTTATCCTTGTAAATACTATTTTGGGACGATTAGGATTCATGGTAGTATTTATTTCGCGGAAGAATGGGGAAGAAAAGTTAAGTCAATACCCCCATATGTTTGTTAGATGATCTCCATGTTATTTTGATCCACCTCAAATCGGGTCATTAGTTAGATTTTAAATATCAAGCATGTAAAAGCTCAAGTGTAAGGGTACGTGTTACAAACCCCATGTTGTGATGTATTATGTTATCAAAAAAATAGAAAAGAAAAATAAAGAGATTTATGTAGAGTTGTGTAGAGTTTGTATATCTTCGTCCGAGTCTTGGCTTAGTAACCAAACCAGCGTGTATTCGTGTAAATAATTAGCTAACCCTTCCACTCTAAATTCACCCAAAACTACCCAAATGTATCCCATCCGTTTCCGTTTCCATTATATGTTATCTTATACCTACACCCAACAACCCTTTAAAAAGACCTCCTAGATAGTAATGAATAATTCTTGCGCCTAGCGGTGGATGTTTGATCCTTTACCAAGCCTATGGTAATTTATATGCTACGACAGGTAATGAGTGTTGATTTTCTGTTTCCCCCTTATGTTATAATTTACATACACCCGAGTGAAAGAGAGAATCCCAAACACTTATGTGAGGTGCTAGTATTTACTTTCCGTGTTTTTAATTATGAGGTCTAGAAGGTTGTGTTGTAAAATACTTTTAAAGAGTAGGTAAAATTATTGTCTAGGTAGAAAAGCCCATTTGCTTGAGGATAAGCAAACCCCAAGTGTAGGGGTATTTGATGAGGTGTCATTTTATACACTTTTTCGGAGTCGTTTAACCTCCTAAATCATGCATTTATGCCCAAAATAGGTACTTTATCGTTCCTTTTCAGGTATTTAGCATTTGGAAGGCATTTGGAGGAAATACACGTGACTTGGGCTCATTTGGATAAGAAACGGACAAGACTACGAACCTACACCAACATCTCTCAAGAATTTCTACTCAGAAGCTGGAGACGGCCATCATAACGATTTCCAAGACGGCGTCACAAGTTCTTCAGACGGCGTCAGATTGTACGACCCAGCCCATTATCTAGAATATTCTATTCATGACGGCGTCATGATTAACACGCGACGCCATCGCAGCGATTTTCCTATAGATACAAATCCGTTTTTAGGATTTTAAGTGTGTAACTTTAGAGTAAAAGAAAGGGACGAACCCTAGTTCGTTTAGCAGCTGTTAGGGATGATTTTAGGGCCTCAAAACCCTATTGTACTTCCTTTAATTCATGTTTTAATCAAGTAAGACTATCTTAATCATTCAATATGTCTTGTTGTGTGATTCTTATCTGTTCTTACTTTATCTTTAACATGCTTGGCTAAACCTTCTATTGTGTTTATTTATGATTGTATGAAACCTAGGATATAGATCTTAGTGGTGTTGCTTCTTGTGATGAATATGCATGTTAGGTCTTAGAAAACCAGCTTTTGTCTGTATCGTTGTTGATATGTCTAGGAAAACATGATTGTGTAGAAAGGATACCATCGGGTAACAGTCTTCATACTACCTTGCCCCTTATATGGTTGATCCACTCTTAATATATTTCAAATGCATTTAATATACTCTTAGGGGCCTTGTAATAGTCTTCATACTACCTTACTTGTGCGTTGCCTTAACGGAATATTAAATAGACGGCGGGTTCGTGTAATTCGTTCATGACTTAGGAAATAATTACATAGATCATCACAAGTGTGACAAAGCAACAACACTAGGAGAAGCAATCTAGGGAGTAATACATGATTAAATAAACATAATCTTTTATTATATTGTTATCACCAGTAGCTTAGTTTATTATTTAGTTTAATACTAAAACCAACCAAACCTCTCAAACATATGATTTACCTGCTTTCCTATAAAACATAAAAAATACAAAAGAATCTTCTCTTAAAACTTAGAATTCTGTTAGACCGTTATCAAGCCTTCCCAACCTATTCCCCTAGAGAATGATAACAACCCCCGAGTCTTGCCTATACTACACTACAACGGTTAGGTACACTGTCTAGGGAGTTGTAAAACTTCTTGTAGAAGTCCCTTACGACAACCACAACAACATGTTACTTCTACTCGTTCAACAAAAGCTTACCAGTCTCATAATCGACGAACAGTATGATTTGAATGTGGCATTGCATATGTACACCAGACGTATTATCATTCAAAGGCGGGTGGAAGATCTTCAATTAGGTGTCAAAAGTTACCAAAATAAGCTCAACCTCACTAAACCCGACACGTACAGACCAAATCTCAGGAACAAAACTGCATACACTTCATACTCAGACGCTCATGGAATAATATACGTAGATCGGAACAAGAGAAAAAGATTGATGCGCGCTGATGAACTCCACAGGTTCGGTGATGGCACGCTCAATGATGTTCGGTCTACTCTTCATGACATTGTTGCGGGAATAAGAATGAAATACCTGCCAATGGGGAAATGGAGTAACTTAGACAAGAAAAGGGCTCAGTTTATGGTTCAGGATATAGATAAGCAGCTTTATCAGAGGAGGTTGATGCGGAATCTAGAGAAGTTCGTTGGTGGAAGGGAATACGGGAATGATCTCAGGATACTGGAAAGGACAATATAACTTTGTCATATTTTGTCTCAACTCATTTCAGGTCAATTTCTCGTGTATAATAATCTTGTGTATATGTATATAAATAGTTGGTATGTGCTTAGTTACACATACCTTTTACCTATAAAAACGAGCCTAAAATGACCAAAATAAATCAAAAATGCATTGTATATGTGTGTTTTGTGATTTATGATTGTGCAGGTAACGGATATTCACTAAAGGACAAAAACGAAGCCAAAACCAACAAAACCAAGCACGGGAATGGAAGGAGCGTGAAAAGTCAAAGTCAAAAAGTCAAAAGGTCAAGGTCAAAGTCAAAGCCAAAGACATGTGATCTTAATTGGACCAACCCGCACCCAAGTTAATGGGCTGGGGCAACCCATTAAGCATATTGAAGATAAATATAACACCCCCCAAAAATCACAACGCAACGGAACACCACTTGGGGTGCTACTTCATAGTTCATACACACAAGTTACAGAAAATGACCTCAAAAGAAACGTTTAATAAAATGTCACATTCGATTTAAAAAATATCAGAGTTACACAGGTCCAAATAATTCCTTTTAATAAAAGTTACAAGCGTTCAAACATGACTCATTTGTATATTTAAAGAAAACAATTATCGAATGTGAAGAAAACTAAGTCCTTAAAGTTTTGATATCCACACGACTCGAATGCTCCCATTGCTTAGCTAGCAAAATAATAACCTGAGAAAATGCATGAAAAAACATCAACAATAATGGTGGTGAATTCATAGGTTTAAGTAAAAACAGCATTAAAATAATTCAAGTAAATATTTCAGTAAGAAAAGCAGCGCTACAACATTTCAAAGTGATTCGATAAATCAAGTAATATTCAATAGTGGACCACAGGGTTTAAGATCAGCCATCGACAGTATTTCAAAGTATAATTCAACATTACCGCATTGAGCTCATGACATCGAAACCTTGATAATAACGCATATCAAATGCAAATACAGTTGCCCCGGTACTAGGTATTATTGCCTCATACCTCGGACGGGGTTGTCAAACCCAATAGATCTATTAAATATACTAGCGTTCACCCTTACAGGGCAATTAACAGTTCATGAAATTAAGGACTTTGGCAATAGCGACTCATGCAGATAATTTCATAATAGGGCCAGGCATACCCTTCAAGCACTTGTGTTCCATTAGTAAAACAAATAATGTGTTCAAAACTCACGGTTTCATAAATAGATAATCAATGATCTCAATCATGAAGTAAGCAAATCAAGCTTTAATAAAATCAGTAGTAAACAACCATGTATCAAACATGTATTAGAAATCATGTGGTAGGCAAGTAAAAGCTTTAGTAAAAACATTCAAGTAGCGCTCATGTAGTAGAAATCAATAAGTTTACTAGTAAAACGAGCATGTATTCTCACCCCAAAAATAGTTATGAAAACCATTAAAGTAGAAAAGGCAGGGCTATAAACTCACCTTAGGTAGAAGTATCGGAATAACGAGTGAACAACTATGACAACGATGCGAACATTATGATTAACAATGAAGAAACGAAGTCGAGAGATCCGAACCGCTAGCTAAAATAATGGTGCGCGTAATTTAAAATTCACACTTATAATAAGATGTAACATAATACGAATAATTAGATACATATTTATATATCGGCATGTAGTAATATTATATGCTTAAGAATCCATGAATGAGAATCAGTAAAACGCTACACTTACATTTTCTGAAATTGCCCAGTTTTTACTAGTCGTTCTCTATACTTGAAGAGTTACTAAACGGTCGGATTAGATGCTCTCCTTCTATATTAACTCACATATATATGTTTTTTAACTACTACAACTCACTCATAAACTATAGCCACTTCTAACTAATTTTTACAAACACACCAATGCAACTTGTTTTAAAACAGGGTCTGCTGGACTTATCAAAAGTTGGACGCTATTAGACACCTCTAAACTTTCCAGAAAAATCTAAAAAAATTCAGGAAGGTCACACATATCATGAAGATGCTACAGTTCAAATTTCGTCGAAAAATATTAAGTTTTGACCCGCCTGCACAACACTTCTTTACAACTGAGTTTCTGGACAGCAAACACTGGTTTGACACTTAATCTTGTAAACCCCATTTGACCCACTTTTAAGCATTAAAAATCGTTGAGGCCTAGTTCGTTAGAAAGTAGACTCGAAGTAATTAATCATAGGGTCCTGAAAATCTAGAAAAGCCATTGGTATGAACAAGTTACACTACTCGCAAGATGGACTAAAATTCTGCACAAAAACAAGGTGTGCAGAATTTTGCCGAAACAATTTCCCAACTTCAAATCGCCATAACTTTCTTGTTTTTAAGAGTTGGAAGCTCAAATTTTTATCACACGATCATTATAACAACCACCACCACACTAATCTCTTAAATCTCAGTTTACAACAACGCTCATCTCGCTAATTTAGGCCTAAACTTTCTGGTCTAATTGAGGGTTATAAAACCCTATCAAATCTCAAATTTTTCGCATCAAACACACTTCCACTATGCTCGAACTAACCTATCACTCCTAATAAATCACCAAATTTACCAACATCATCAAAACCTCAACATATAACTTAATCCATGGATTCTTAAACATGATCAATACACATGCAAACATATATAAAAGTAAAACGTGAAAAAGGAAAAAAAAATTAGATGCTTTCCAGGTTATTTGTTTTGCTTATTTCTAGTTCAAGGTGCTTATTAGACATAGCTAAGTATTTGATTTAGCTCATTTAGGTTTAGCTTTAGCTTATTAAGTTTTTAGATAGCTAGCAGTTTAGTCAAAAGTCTTTTAGTTACACTTAGCATATCTGTCAGTTAGATTGGCTTATTTCTAGCTTATTTTCAAGTTTTATAAAAGTTCTTTTTTAAAAAAATTTCCATTTTTTGATTATTTTATAAACTTTTTAAAAAGTAAAAAATTTTAAAAATGTTTCATAAAATAAGGAGAGGTCACAGGGGTCGAAACTGTGCCCTCCCCTTTACAACACCAAACATTTAACACACTCCACTACCAAAAAAAACTGCCTTGGGTCTTTTTCGTTTATTACTCCACACCACTTTTCTTTTATACACATTTTAGCCAATTAAGCTTTTAGCCTTATTTTTCTTATTTACAGCTTATTCCAATAAGTTGTCTGACACATTTTATTTTTCCTAGGCTTAGAATTGTTCAAAGGACTTTTCCTGAATTTTTCATAATTTTCCAAATTAGTTTAGTATCTTTAATTGATTTTTTTATGAAAACAGTTTTTAATTCATAATAAATAATATAAAAGTCAAAAAAAATATTATTCTTTTTTTTTAATTTTCTTTTATCATTTAGGACTTTTAAAAATTAAATTTGCATTTGTAGGGTTAAAATTTGATAGTTTAGGTTTTTAAAGCTCGGGTTTAGATCTCGTTATCATTTTTCGTGTTTTAACTTTAATTGCTTTCGTTTTAGGCTTGCTTTTCCTTATTTTTGCATTTTTAATTATAGAAATAGAATCCCAAATCAAACATTTGATCATTCTATCACTCGATCACGAACTTAATCACGATTCTCAAATTCACGCCTCGTCGGGAAACGACCCGGGAAGGTTTTTTTGGATTTACTTTGGTTAAAAGTAATCCCTTCTAAAGCCTCTTGGAATTGTTCTCACTATACTTTAATTGATATTTTAATACTTGTTCTTAATTACTTATATATATATTATTATTATATATATTATATTTTATATATATCTTATCTTAGGCTAAGTATTGAGAATTCAATTTTTAGCGCCGTTGCCGGGGAGTGAGATCTTCTTTAATATGGAGAGAGGCATCAAGTTGATGCTTGCACCGAGATCGGCCAAGGCCAAGCATTCATCTAACTCTGGAAAATCACATGGAATGAGAAACTTGTCGGGGTCTCTAAGTTTTTCGGGCTACTTTTTTAGGATAACCGCCGAACAATTTTCATTTACCAATGTGGTGGTGGCTAATTCAAACAATTTTTCTTTGTTATTAAGGAGACTTTTAAACATTGTAGCAAACTTAGGCATGTGAAGAAGAGCATCCGCGAAACTAAGCTCGAAATGTAATTCCCTAAAGATTTCAACAAATTTCGAAGCTAGGAGATCATCTTTTTCACGGAGCTTTTTTTGTTGGCTCTCGAAGGATACGGTATAGACGGTTTATGCTTAGGAGCAACAACGGGCTCATCAATTGGAGCTTGAATTTGGACTACCGGAGGTTGGATGTTTTCGGTACTCGGTTGCACCGTATCCTTTGTCACCTCGGGTTCCCGTTCCACCACCTTAGGAAGAGAAGAACACGGGGGTGGAATTGGGGGTCCATTATAAGAAATGCCACTTCGGGGGTGAGTGTTTTAAATCACCTATGGGTAGCAATGGTTTGTTGCTAGGTAAGTGAACCCGAACCCGAATGTTTGAAGCCGGTATGCATTTTCATGATATTGACCAAACATGTTCTTAAGCTCGATGTTAGAATTTGTTAAAGAGGTCATTTGGGTTTGCATGTTTTTCATCACTGCATCATTTGCCTTTATGTAGTTTGAGAAATCACTAGTCGTCACAACTTGTGGTTCATGAATCGGGGCTTGATAAGCCGGAGCTTGATAATTTTGGTTTCCTTGATTAACTCCTCTGTTTTGATTGTAACATTGATTGTACCGGGTTTGATTATTTTGCACATTCGGTTGAGCAAAACCCGGTGATCGAATTTGGTTAGCTACATTTTAAGGACGATATCCGGTATTTCCTTGATTATAGTTTATTGCAGCTGTTGAAACATATCCTTGGATATTGTCTTGATAGCCCGAAAAAGTGTTGCCATAGGTGGCAAGACACTGTCGGTAAGAATGAGCACCGCCACAAGTAACATACGATTCCTCAACAGCTTTAACGAAAGCTGGAGCTGGGGTAATTCTAGTTTCCCCCACCCACAAAACCCCCCTCCCCCCCCCCACCCAATAAAAAACCCCACTCCCCCCAATTTTAAACATCGGGTCCATGGCACTAGTCACGGCACTGGCTACGGCACTGGCTATCTCTGAAGAATCAACATTACTTGCTTTCACTTGAGAAACAATCGGTTTGTTTCTTGAATTACGAACTTTTGATTTGTTTTCAATGATTTTCAACACATCTTGTGCACTTCTTTCCAAAAGATTGCTACCAGTGGCGAAATTCAAAGAATCTTGATCGGATGGGTTTAAACCATTATAGAAGGTATCGAGTTGATGCAATTGGGTAAAACCTTGATGTGGGAATGCTCGAAAGAGATCCTTGAAATGGTCCCATGCCTCACTAAATGTTTCCTCAAACTTTTGTTGAAAATTTGAAATTTCATTTCTGAGATTTGTTGTTTTTGAGGGAGGAAAGAAATGGTTAATAAACTTGGACACAAGATCGTCCCAAGTGAGAATAAAACGAGGAGGTTCTTTGTCGAGCCAAATCCAGGTTGGACCATCGATTAGAAAAATGAAAAAAGGTAGCTTAATCGATACTCGGGCTCCTCTTTGTACTTTAACGTAGAAGTAACTTGTTAAAAATATCGAATATGAGCATGAGGATCTAGCAATATAAGCTTTTCCATAGCTTATAGTGTTTTAAGTCATTTCCATAAAAAGTCACTCAAAAGCTATTGTGGAAGATAAGCCAAAAATAGAAGGGCTTATAGGGTTTTACTAGCTTGTTTTTAAACAAGCTAGAGCTTGTTGATAAGCTCTTAAGAGCATTCATGCCCTTGTTTTGAGCAAAGGGTTTTGTAAGTTTTCTCTTTTCATTTTATAGCTTATTTACTGTTTCATTGCTTATTTATGCTTATCTTTGCTTATTTGTGCTTAATCATTGCTTATTCTGTCTTTCTAAATGCTTTTTATGTCTATTATTTAACTTTTATATCCTTTGATTGTATTTCATATAAAACTGTCTTTTATAGCTTTTAAACTGCTCATTCTTATTTGCTTATTTTAAGTGCCTATTTCTGTGTTCTTATTGCTTATTAGTGCTTAATATCCATTGTTCATCATCTGTTTTTAAAAAATCTTAGCTTATATCAAATTGTTTTAAGCTTAAATATGGTTTTCAAGTTTCTTAAGGGGTGTTTGGCACAAGCAGTATTAACTCATGTTAATACTGCTTGAGTGCTCTTGACCTTTTAGTCTATTTTGATAAGCTCAAATTAAGTTTAAAAGTTAGTTTGTTTAAGTTTTCAAAGTTTAAAATAACTGTTTAAGGTTTTGTCTTTCATTGGTTTGAATCTGTGGAATTACAACTTTTTAAATTAGCTTATTTGATTAGATCTGTATTAGTGGCTATTTGGAGTAAATTTCATGTTAGTTTATGGTGATAAGGCAGTAGAAAAAGATTTGGTTTAAGAGATGCATTTGTCATTTGAGTTTTAGTAAAAATCTGCCAAAGTTTACAAGTCTCCTTTTCAAAGTTTAAAAGTCTAATTTTCAATAGCCATTTTAGGATAGAGTAAGTTTGTTTTAGGATCTAAAATTGATAGTATAAGTTCATTAGGTGTCAAGCTCAATCTGTTTGAGCTTATTTTGTTTTTTAAAAGTCTTTTTTATAGCTTAAAATAGGCCTGCACTTTGCCTTTTAGCTTTTACAAAAACTTGAAAAATCACTCAACATATACTGAGTTAAACAGTTATTTTTTGCTTATTCTGGTAGTTTATAGGACTAGCCTAATCTGTTTTTAGGTTTTAGACTTTAGCTTATTGATTTTGTAGCTTAAAAATTAGCCTAAAAGCACCATCTTAGGCTGTTTTGTTCTCAGCTTTAGCAAAAAGCTAAGTTGAATATCTGAGCTTATGGCTTATTGGATTTGCTTAACTTTTTTTTAGATTTGCTCATTAGGTTAGGTTTAAGACACTTGTAGCTTATTTGACCTTAGGTTAAGCTTTTAGAAGCTTATTTGCAAATTTGAGTTTAGTACAAAAGCCCTTTAGTTTTTATCTATTTGTCTTATTGCTTTCAATGCTTTTCAGCTTATTTAATTAGCTTAATTCTAGTTATTAGTTCTTATTAGGGGTAGCTTTAGGTCTGTTTCAGCTTATTTGTTTTCTCATTTGCTTATTGAGTCCCCAAATAGCTTAACAGTTTAGGCTTAAAGCCTTTTTAGCTTTTATGCAAATATGTCACCTTTGGAGTGCTTATTCCAGCTTAAAAATAAGTTTTTATAAAAAGCCCTTTTATTAAAGTTGCTTATTTTAGTGGTAAAAAGCTTTTTCAAAAAGAAATTTTCAAAAATAAAAACATTTAGGAGTATAGGGAGGCCCCAGTTTCGAACCCGAGACCTCAACCTTAACTCCCAAATGTTTTTAACACCACACCACACTACCAACTGCCCTTGGGTCTTTTTCGTTTATAACTCTACACCATTTAATATTTAACACATTTTTGCCATTTAAGCTTAACAGCTTTATTTGCTTATTTACAGCTTATTCCAATAAGATGTCTGGCCCAATTTATTTTTCTTAGGATTAGAATAGTTATAAGTACTTTTCCTTATTTTTTTAGATTTTTTAAAATTAGTTTAATATTTTTTATAATATTTTTAGATTAAATCAGTTTTTAATTCATAATAAATAAAATAAATGTCAAAAAAATATAATTCTTTTTTTTTAAATTTTCTTTTATCATTTAGGACCTTTAAAAATTAAATTTGCTTTTGTAGGGTTAAAATTTGATAATTTAGGTTTTCGAGTAGCGTTTTTTATTCCCGTTAACGTTTTTAGGTCCAATCTTTAATTGCTTTAATTGTTTACTTGCGTTTATTTGTTTTTGCATATTATTTGTAGAAATAGAATCCCAAATCAAAAATTTGATTATTCTAACACGCGATCACGAACTTAAACTCGATTCTCAATTCACGCCTCTTCGGGAAACGACCCGGGAAGGTTTTGGATTTTACTTTGGATAAAAGTAATCTTCCTTCTTATAAAAGAAAAGGTTTTTAAAAGTTTCGCGCTTACCCGCTCCCCCGCTTCTTTGTGCGTTTTCTAGAGAGCTACCTTACACTTGTTTGATTATCGGTTACAAAAATATTTTTCTCTTTTTTATTTTCTCTTTTTTTGTACTTAGTGTATGCAAACTCGCTCTTCGTCAAAATTCGTTGGTGAACCTTCTACGAATCCTACTTCTACGATTCCGAAACGTCGTAATCGTAGACGTTCTATACAAAGAGTCGAACCGTTTTCTCTTGTAGAGACTCCCGTAATTACGATGGCCGATCAACGTACTATGGCAGAATTACTCCGTGTACCCACCAAGGGTTATGCGGAGGCAATCGTAGTACCACCCATTCCCGCTGAGCATTTCGAGCTCAAGCATAGTCTAATCGATCTTTTAACTTCCAAACAATTCTTCGGTTTTAAGAAAGAAGATTCTCATGCTCATATTCGATATTTTAACAAGATTACTTCTACGTTGAAGTACAAAGATATGCCCGAGACATCGATAAAGCTTATGCTTTTTCCATTTTTTATCGATGGTCCGGCCCGGATTTGGCTCGACAAAGAACCTCCTCATTCTATTCTCACTTGGGACGATCTTGTGTCCAAGTTTATTAACCATTTCTTTCCTCCCTCAAAAACAACAAATCTCCAAGGAAGGGATCAATTACTTGGATACCTACGCACTAGTTGCTCGTATCACTACTATTAGATTATTGTTAGCTTTAGCAGCTATTCATAATCTAGTGATCCATCAAATGGATGTCAAAACAACATTTTAAATGGTGATTTGGAAAAAGAATTGTATATGAAGCAATTGGAAGGATTTTTTATGCCAGGTAATGGGCATAAGGTGTGTAATGTGGTTAAGTCATTTTATGGGCTGAAATAAGCACCTAAGCAGTGGCATCAAAAGTTTGATGAGGTTGTGTTGTCTAGTGGTTTTCTCCTAAACCAATCTGACAAATGTATATAGCAAATTTGATGTCTTCGATAAAGGTGTTATAATTTGTCTATATGTCGATGACATGTTAATATTTGGCACTGACCAAAATCAAGTTGATAAAACTAAGAAGTTTTTGTCATCAAAGTTTTCCATAAAAGGATATGGGAGAAGCAGACGTTATTCTTGGTATTAAGATTAAAAGTGAGAATAAAGGGATTGTAATTGCACAATCACATTATATTGAGAAAATACTCAAGAAATTCAATCATGAAAATTGTTCTCCGGTGAGTACTCCCATAGATCCGGTAGAAAAACTTTTGCCAAATATAGGTAAATCTGTGGATCAACTCGAATACTCAAGAGCCATTGGGTGTTTGATGTATGCTATGACGAGCACTGGACCTGATATTGCTTATGCAGTTGGTAGATTGAGTAGATTTACTAGTAACCCTAGTAGACATCATTGGCATGTAATAACAAGGGTATTCAAGTACTGACACTTGAAGGGTATCTATAATTATGGTTTATCATATGTTTGGATATCCTTTAGTGTTAGAAGGTTATTCAGATGCTAGCTGGATAAATCATGTTGAAGATTCATCTTCTACTACTAGATGGGTGTTCTTGCTTGAGGGAGGTACCATTTCTGGCTTTAAAAAAGCAAACAGCATAACTAGTTCTAGCTATGGGAATCTAAGTTTGTAGGATTGGTTGTTGCGGTAAAGAAGCAGAATGGGCAAAGAACTTGATACATAGATTCCAATATGCCAATAGACAATAGCACCAATTTTCTATCCATTTGATAGTGTTGCCACATGGCTAAAGCTTATAGTCAAACATACAAAGGCATGTCTAGAGCACTTGGGTATTAGAACCCAGTATGATTAGGGAGCTAATCATGAATGGTGTGGAAATCTATTGAGTTTGTTTAGTAACAAGATATTTAGCGGACTCACATAAACGAAGGTGGTTATCTAGGGACAGTAGTGAATAAGTCAGTGATAGGATGTGGTTTAAAGTCCATCTAATCTACAACAATATGTTAAGTAAGATACCTAATTCCCTTCTAATACAAAGTTACGTGTATAATATCTTCAAATGAGTTGACGGGTTTAACCGTTACGACACCCTAATTCTCGAGTATTTGGAATGTGTATTATACTAACATGAAAATTCAATCGCAAGACATTTTCATTTATGCATTTGTTTGTTTGGTTATGTTTGTTTAATATAATTGTATATATTCTTATATATATTTTAGTAAATTAAGGATTACACTAAAATGGGGGGGGGGGGGGGTTTGTTGGTGATTTCAGTGTCATCAACTATTTTAGGTAATTTTGATTTACTAGAGACTAATGAGATTTAATATTCGGCTCGGATACGAGTTAGGGAAGTGTGGAGCACACAGTCGTTGAGCTAATATGTTTTCGACCATGATAAAAATGTGGGGGTTAATGGGGCCGCGCCCCCTTGCGGGGTCAAGGGCAGAGCCCCTTGCTAGTTTTAATAGTTGTGTGACTGTTGGTTAGTTTCCCGCCTTTTCCAAGCATTGTGACTGTTTGATTAACAGTTGTGGTCGGTTCTTATGTTAAACAACCATAACCGCTAATCCTATCAATAACGAATCTTTTTATTAACAGATTCATTGGTCTCATTTTAACATACGAAAAACAACAATCCTCTTTGTTCTGCTTAGTTATCTTTTGCCTAGAAACTAAGTGTTCTTCTTGAATTATCCCAATAAGGATTTCGTGATACCCAGGCAAGTAAAGGGTCAAAATACTTTATTCGGAAAGTGAACGGACATAATTTAAGAAGATATCCAAGATTATCATCGCACCCTAACCCCAATTTCTAACATAAGGTGTTTATGAAGATGTGTATAATTTGTTTGATGAAATGCCCCAATAAAACTTTTTTTTATAAATTTTGACTTTTAAGGTTTATCATGAAAAGCAAATACTAACTCTTTTATGAAAAAAAATTATTAGTTTTTGATATTTAATCGTTAAAATAATAGACAAAAAATATTTTAAAATATAATGGACACTGCTTTATTAATGAACAACTTACCATTTGATGAATTTATATTAAAATCATATTTATTCTTTTTCTTTTCTTTTTTTTTCAAAAAATATTAAAAATAACTTAAAAAAGAAGATGTTAATGTAATGAAGATGTTAATGTAATGAAGGTATAATGTGTAGAAACTAGAAGGGGGGGTTGAATAGTTTACATTTTTTAAAAGTTTACCTTCAAAAATGTTTAGATCCGAGTTATATGTTTAACCAATTCACAATATGAACAAGAAATAACTATCTAAACTAGAACTAGATAACAACAATAATAATGTAAAGAGATAAGGAAAGAAACAACCAAACCAAGACACCAAGATTTTATAGTAGTTCAGCTATGAAGCACCTCTTCGCCCTACTCCACTCCTCGAGTATCCGAATCGAGATTTCACTATGTCAACAAGCTCCCCTTTAAGGGCGGGAGAAAAACCTTTACACCTCGCTAGTTACTAAGCAAAATTCGAGTCCTAATCTTAGCGAAACAATCTACCACTTCACAAAGAATATACACACTCGCACAAGATCAACTATCCGGATCTACAACAATATCCCGAATCACAACAAATACACAAAAAAATTACAATAAAGATTTGGAACTTAGAAGACGAGAAGAGAGATCACTAATCAACACTCGATCTTGACGAATACAGTGTCCTTCTTTTGCACTTTGATAGAGAGAAAGATGGAGATGAATAAGAATAAGATAAGATCACTTGAAACAAGATCCTAAGTATGTTAGTGATCAAAAGAGTTTTAGTAAGAGAAAGAATTTTAAAGAGAAAAAATAGACTAAAAAAGTTTCGTGCAAGTAGAGGAAGATTTTCAGCAAGGTGTGACCATATTTTAGAGACAGGGAAACTGTAACGGAACTTTGGAGGTCAGCGTCCCAAATAAATAAGGGGGCCACCAGGCCTATAAGAGGGCCGCCCAGTAGACTACGCTCCCTTTTTGTCTTTTTGTGGGGAAGATTGTATCCTGGTGTAAGAAAGCTACCGTTTTGGAGGAAAAATTGAATCAAATTTTAAGTTTTAATAAAACATTTCTTTTTAATAAAAATATTTAGTATAATTAATTTTGTGAATAATCTTGGTAAAAATATAATGGATAAGGAAAAAAAAATTTCTTGATCACTAATCATGCTTAATGATTTGTTTGTTCATACCTTAAGTGATTAATCTTAGAAATGGAATTTTATGATTAATAATTTGTAAACGTTTATTTTTATTAATAAACAGTTTTTTTACATTTTGTTTTATCCAAAACGTAAAGAGGTTGAAAAATATAAATAATGTTTTTAGACATTATTTGTATTAACAATCTTTCCCTTTTTGAGGATGACAAAATATAAACTAATTTTAAATAAAATTAAAGATGTCAAATTATTAAATGAGTTTTGTTCCATTTCTCCCTCTTTTTGTCGAATTCAAAAAGGATGATCATCGAGTTGTTTTAGGAAGAAAGAAATCGACGATATCAAGACTTCCCCTTGATGTATGCTCCCCCTTGTTCGGGGCACCAAGGTATCGATCTTACGAAATTTGCTTGCTATAAAACAAAGTTAGAAGTACAAGTGCAAGACAAATATCGCATATAACATAACGCCATAGTAATACCATAAAGAAATTTTATTCAACACATAGTAGATCAATACCATAGTAGTATGATCATTACAAGACAAGGTAAACATAAATTAAGACATAAAGCATAAACTAGTTAGATCTTGAATTATAGTAGATGCCATAATCAAGAGGTGGTCGTTCGATTATTTAGGTAGGTTAATTTTCCAAGGGAATCAGTTATGGTGAAGAAGTGGTTATAGATGATGGGAATAAATTAGAGGGACCGATGATGATAGATTTGATATGGTTAAGATCATCTCTCAATATATCAAATAGATCTCGGGTTAGCAAGCAACAATGACATAACCCCGAGTGAAAGTTTACTTGATCTAAGGTAGGTGGAGGGATACATGGTGAAGAAGGAGGTGATGGGTTGGTTGCTTTAATAGCTTGTTGTAGATTAATTTCAAGAAGATTAGACAAGTGATGAAGTTCATGTGCTATTTGGTTTTGAGTTGGGTTTTGAGGAGGTGATGGAGATGATAGAGAGTTTGTTGTTATAGGAGATGTAGGTGAAGTCCTATTAGGTGGAGGAGAAGGTGGTGATGGTGGAAAATGGTAGCTTTGTCTCCAAGGTTCAAGAATGGCCTTTTTGTGTTTTCGTGAGTAATCACGAGGGGATTTGCTAGAGGATGACATTGAGACTTTGAGGGGGAAGTGAAAGGTGTATAAGAGAAGTGGTGATTAAGATAAAGAAGAATGTTGTTTATATAAAGGAGTTTTGGGAAAGGAGTTTTGGGAAAGGCATGGTGTTGAAGAACAAAGATTCTAATAAGTGTTTGGTTTAGAAAGGAAAGATTGGCTGGACCTAGTGGGAAATAATGGGTTTTTCCCCCCCCAAAAAAGTTGCAGATAAAGAGAGTCAGGATAATATCGTGTTCATACAAGAAGCGGTCCCTTTATAACATGGGTGGTCCATAAATATTAGGGAGCCTCCCCAAAAAAAAACCCATTTAATTAAACAATTGTCGAGAATTTAAATGAAATTTTCAGAAGTTAATTAGGTTGAAAGGGCGATTATGGCATTTCCATGACTTCAGGAATCACATAATATATCTAAAGGAGAATAAAAATCATGTAATGTGGCCAAGTTTAAGCATATAGATCACTTAAAGGTTTATTAAATGTCACATAGCAAGCATGAAATAATAATGTAACACAGTTATAACCACTACTTGATTGAGCAGATAGAGGTTAAGATAAATTACATAGTTAATAATAAAGTATGTATCTCTAGCAATATTTCTAGAGAAATATTTTCAACCATCATTTGAGTCACACTTAGAAACTTCTTCAAAGATAATGTAAGATAATTGATTTAAGATAAGTAGGATGAACCCAAGGTTTCATGGATGGCCAATATGATTTGTATTTTGATTTTCGTAGATGATGATTAATTTTGATGATGTGATCATATAGAAGATTTAGAATCATTCCATATGGCATTGGAGAATTTGGTTGATTTTTAATATTTTCAACTCGTTTGGTTAGAAAGTAGGCAAAGTGAAGGGATTAATTGTCATAAGGCAATACATCATGTGACATGATTATGCAGAAGGAAATGATAGTCATTTTTGAGTGTCAAAGGCATTATCTTGAATGATTTCTACCAATATCTCATGTCATGACAAGTTCTTACCTTGAAGGATTATGTTTGGAAAACTGGTTTGAGCCTGGTTGTTGTGTGATTGATTGGATAATTTCCTTTGGTATTGGTGGAATTGTGCTTGAGAAGTATGTTTGACTCTTGATTTAGTTTCAAAATAGTCGTGAGAGGGTTCCTTCGTAGTAAGAACCTTCAATTCACATGGAATGGAGAGAATTGAGGCAATACTCGAGTGAGAGCTTAAGTTTCTTTCAATGCCCAAAAATGTTAAGAAGATGTTAATTGTCATCTTTGGTGATTTCTATTGAGGATAAAGAATTCAAGTAGAAATTCTTTGGGAAACAAATTTCTTCATGGAGTTCACATCATATTTTCAAAAGGTTGATATCTTGAAAAAAGGGTTTGAATAGTATCCTAATTTAGTGGATTCGGGAGATATAGGTGACCTTCTTGGATGACCTACATCTAGTTTTCGAATTGAGGGGTTTTTAAGATATCAGAATATAGTTTTCATTTGAGATTGTTAGAACGTATGATTTTGTGTACACGTAATTCATCTTCTAAAGTCATTTCACCTAAAATTGGAAAAGATAATTTTAGTGAGGTTCCTTCATTTAATGAGATGCCTAGTGTGTGCCTATACGCAACAAATGTGGAGTAACGATTAACTCGACCTAAAAAATAAAATCCTAAGAGTTAACCCAAATGCTCCTTAATTTGATTTTGCTCAACCAAACAAGTCAAAAAATACATATGAATTATGTACCGAAATTTTTCATGAGATCATTATGTATGCGTTTGAAACGTTTTTAGATTGAATTACTATGCCATAACAACAATTATTTATTTTTTGTTCCGGAATCTTGAGTGATTTGAAAATGAAATTGGGGTTTTGGTTCAAAATCAAATTTTCTACAAGCTTACTAATATATGCAAATCCTATTGTCAATGGAAGCCATATTAAGTTATACATTGTATCCTAGTAGTCCTAATTGAATGAAATTGAAAGAAAAATCAAAAATCCCCAATTTCAATTTTTAGTGTTCATCAAGAACCCTAGACTCAAATTGAAAGAAAATAGATGAAATGACTTACAATTGATGATCTTTAAGATGTTGTGGATTGGGATTGTAAGTGTTTGATTTCATCTTTCAATTTGTATTTTTTAATGTGATTTTGAGTTGTTTGAGTGGTTTTGTCGAGTTCGTCACTTGCACACGAAGAGGGGGTTTGTTTTTTGTGTTTAATTTTTATTGACTAAGTTAAAAAAATAGAGTCTACTAACGCAAAGCGTCCCATAATGCTGGTGGTCCCAATATATTAGGGGGCCGCCTATGGTAAGGGGGCCGCCCTCAGTAAAGGGTTTTGGACTCAGTTTTTTGATGAAAAATTTACAAAAGGAAGTGGAACATCTTAGAATTTGCATATCGCGATTAAAAATGGCTTAAAAGTAATTCGGATGAAGTGTTCAAGTTGTCACAAAACGGAATGAACACACACGGACTAGGAATGAGACAGAAGAAGGAGAAGCGAACTAAAAGTGGTTTTATGAATGTTCCATCATTCCAAAAACCAAACGTATATATTGAAACAATTCACAAGTTTAGGGTTAGTAAAATGTCGGCAATATTGTCGACGGACGGCGCTTTTTCGATTGAGATATGTCCTTTCTAAACATTATCACGAAGAAAGTGGTGACAAATTTCGATGTGTTTGGTACGAGAATGTTGCACCGGGTTTTTGCTAAGGTCAATCGCGCCTTTGTTGTTGCATATGATGGGAACGTCGTCGAGTCATACATCGTAGTCGATGAGAGCTTGTTTCATCCATAGTGCTTGTTGACATGCCTTTCCGGCGCTTACGTATTCGGCTTTGGTAGTGGATATAGCAAGAGCGGTTTGTTTCTTCAAGAACCAAGATGTCAAACAACATCCCACGAACGTACAAATACCGCTAGTGCTCTTTCGGTCCACATAATCTCCCGCATGATCAGAGTCGGCATATACTACGGTTTCTATGCCGGTCCCCTTAGGATACCATAATCCTAAGTGCGTAGTGCCTTTAATGTATCAGAAGATACGCTTAACCGCTTCAAGGTGAGAGGTTTTGGGAGCCTCTTAGAAGCGGGCACAAAGGCAGACACTAAACATGATATCAGGCCTACTTGTCGTTAGGTATAATAAACTACCTATCATGCCTCGATACTTGGTACTATCTACCGACTCACACTCTTCATCTTTTGTGAGTTTAGTATCGGAGGACATGGGGGTTTTCATTGGTTTAGAATCTTCCAACCAATTACTTAGATCATTTCTTTAATATACTTAGATTGATTAAAAGAAGATACCATCCTCCATTGTTTATTTGTACTCCAAGGAAGAGTTAAGTTCACTCCACCATCCATCTCGAACTCGTCCATGCATGATTTGGGCAAATTCATCACACATGTCTTGACAAGTTCGATCCAATACAATGTCAACCGACAATATTTGAACAATGATGAGAATTGAAACTTTTCTTCTAGTAAAAAAAGTGTTATCTACCATTCATATTTTATATTCAGTTTATAATGAAAGCTTTTATCTATCATACCAAGCTTATGGGGCTTGTTTAAGAACTCATACAAAGCTTTCTTTAATTTATAAACATGAATCCCAGTTCTCAAAATCAATAAATCCTAGAGGATTGTGCGCACGGATACTCCGTCATTGAATAAAACCATTCAGGAATAGGATGGCACTACGAGGTAATAGGGAACGGGTTCATCAAACCCGTCACCCAAACCCGTTAATTTTTTCTCACCCGCCACCCACCCGTCACCTACCAATGGGTACAACTTTGTACTCATACCCATGTCCGTGGGTACCCATCGCCCGTGGGTAAACCCGTGGGTTTGTAAAATGGAATAAAAGCATAAAACCATGATATGTAAACTAACTATAAAACTAGGTAATAAGACATCATATCAATTTTCTAAATACTAAGTTCACAAAATACTTAATGACATGTCTGAAACTAGAAAAATTCATCATCAGTACATCAAATCACATACATGTACCGAGATATATCATGTATATATCTTTAAATGTTTGATATTTTTCATAATTCATCTTTTATCTTGTAACTCCAAAAAATTGTTAGAATTTCATTGTGTAGTCCAAGAGATCTTGTAGTTATTAAATTATAAACCAACAACCACAACTATTTAATTTAGTATAATAAATTTTATTTTAACAGCAAATGGTTTAGGGTACACCGTGGGTATTTAGCGGGTGACTCGCGTAGGTTTCTTAATGGTAACACCCATGATGGGTATGTTACCCTCACCCACCCCCCAAAACACCTACTAATGGATACAAATTTTTCACGCCACAACCCACCGTAGTGAAAATACGAGATTACCCGCCCATGTACGTGCGGGTAAACCCATGGTTATCAAGGGTTTTTTCCTCACCCGTTTGCCATACCAATTCAGGAATGCAACTTTGTTACATCCATTTGGAATAGTTTTAAAATCTAAGGTAAATGGCACAAGCATAGCATAATAATATTCTAATAGACTCAAGCTAGCAACCGGGGCATAAAGTTCACAAAATTGATGCCCTCCTATTGTTGAAACAATTGAGCAACAACCTATCCTTATTTCGAGAAACACCACCGTTCTCGTCTAATTTATTTCTAAACACCCACTTAGTTCCTATGATTGTCATATTCTTAGGTTATGGAACTAACTCCCAAACGTCGTTAGCAATGAATTGATTTAAATCTTCTTGCATAGCGACTATCCAACTTTCATCACCTAAAGCCTCATTCACATCTTAGGATTCTAATATTTGAAAAAACAAAAGACAGTTTACTTTGGTTTTGAGCTTGTGACCTAAGGGTTCTTTGGTTAAGGTTTCCTATGACATTTTCTAAAGGATAGTTCATAGATTCCTTAATATTGACTATATCATCAATTTCTAGTGTTTCATCCTCAACAACATTTTCTAGGTTTTTCTTTTTGGTTGCCCTAATAGCCTCTTCTTCATCTAAGTCATCATCCACCCAAGGGTGATGTCCATAGAGGTGGAGGAGTTTCATCAAATGTCACGTTGAGTGATTCTTCAATTTTCCTAGTGTGTTTATTAAGGATGATGTAGGCTTTACTATTTTGGAGTAACCTAAAAAACACCTTCGTATGACTTTGGATCAAACTTGGTAAGGTAGTCTTTGGTGTTTAATATAAGCACTGTCCAAACACTACTAAAATAGTCAAGATTAAGGATTCCTACTACCTCTCAAGAGTTCAGAAGTGTTTTTCCTTAATGGCTCTAATGAAAATCTCGGTTTGAGAATATATTTGAAGTATCTACGCGTTACACTAAAACTTTTTGTAACGATTGCTCGTATCACACATAGTTCTACTCATTCGTGAATTGTCCTATTTTTTCCTTTCGACTAACGCCATATGATTGAAGGAGTGCGTGGAGCCGAGAAGTTTATGTGTAAACCGATGGCATTAGACAAAACTCTCCAAATTGCACTCTTTATCATATTCTCTATCGTGGTCATTTCTATTGACACTATAGAACACCTAGTTGTTTTGGATTATACCACTAAATATTTCGAAATTTGAACGAAAAGCCTTCGTTTTCATCCTAAGAATCTAGTCCCAGTTTACCTAGATAGTCATCTACTATTGACTAAGGTGTAACGGTTCCTCTGTACACCGTACGGTAGAAGGACCGAAGAGATCCATATGAAAGTTCAAAACATCTACGTTAAGACTATATTCCTTAATCTTGTGACTACGTGAGCCTTGTTTTTTTCACCTCACCATTTTGTAAGCATCACAAATAAATGTTTGATCAAACTTAAACTTAGGATAAAGGTTTCTTAACATAGTTCTTACTGCTAAACATGAATGAAACACATATTAGCGTACCTAATCTCCTATGCTACAAGTGGAATTTTCATCAATCGTTGCAAGACAAATTTTGTTTTAGGCTATTTCCACAATTCATTACATAAGCCTTTTCCTTCCTAATACCTCTACCTATGACTTTACCGTCCTTATTAATTACACTGTCATGTTAGAAAAGGGACTCTACAATTATTATCACATATTTGTCCTATACTTAGCAAGTTAAATCCTAAGTTAGTCAACAAGTTTCTTACTTAACTATATTGAAAGATCATTAGAAATCGTATGACACCTTTGCCAATGCTGTTACCAACAAATGCGAAGATTACTACAAAAAAAAGTGACGTTACATCCTTGTATCCTTGTAAGCTAGAAAGAAGCTTTACGTTACTGTCAAATTTTAGAGCATACCGCTACCTTTAATCCATTCTTCGGTTCCCAAGTCACTCCAATGCCCTATCTCATTTGGGTGTTTTGAGCTACTAGACATGCTTTGTTATTGACCTTCTCATCATCTTCTTCACCGCTATCACTCCAAGAACCTCCAACAAATACTCTTTGGTTCTTGTCTCTAGGTGGCTTTGGACATTCTCCAATAAGACAATTCGGGTCGCCACATCTAAAGCATTTTCTATCACTTTTACCGTTCTTATAATCACGACTTCTGAAACTCTTTAGCGTTCGAGTTGTTCTTACAATCTACTCTTCTTTTATTAAAGAGCTTCTTGAAAGTCTCTATACCGCCATGGGCATATTCTTTCTCTTCACTCCCAGAAGTCGAACACTCTTCATCACTAGATTCTTTCTTATCCTTTAAAGCAAGAGATTTCCTTTTAACTTTTGCTTTGACTATTTTGGAATATTCTCTTAATGATCATCTCAATGACTTTAGTTTCCACATGGGCACATCAAGCAGATAGTGATTGTTAAAGTCTTTCGGACTCCTTCAATTGCCATGACCTTTGCTCGCCATTTAGGGAGGTAGAGCTTTAAGAAACTTTTTTACGTAGTTTTTTCTAGAAATATCCTTCATCAAGAGCTTTAAGACTAGTAATAATAGTATATAAATCTAGCAAAAAGCACTATCATAATTCTCCCTTCAAAAATGACATTGTTCATAATGTTGAACCAAAAGTCGATCCTTATATCTTTACTTGATTATTACCCTTGATGGTTTGTTGATCCGTTTGGATTAAAAAGATTTTCCAAATATCTTTTGCCGTATTACACATATAAATTCTTTTATGATATTGTGCCAAGCAGCTGTTAACGTAGGAAGTAAATAGTAATAGATAGTGCGTATGTTATTCTGATATGTCCTTAAGAGCTAGTTATAGTCTAGAGTTACTAATGCAACCTAGTTCTCTATAACCAAGAGCTCTGATACCAATCTGTCACACCCCCAAAATCACTGCAGCGGAAGACTGGAATTGGGATTGTGACTTCATGGCGTGAAGAGGACTTGATACGAGAGATAGACCTCTACATGCCAATATACCAATGCAGACTCCATATATATCCCGAACATAGGACACCTGAGAAAAACATTGCTAATGTGTCAACATAAAGTTGGTGAGTTCATAGGTTTTGTTGTTTGATAATAGTGATGAACCACAAGATTTATAACCATAGCATGAAATATAGTAATCCTATATATCACAATGAAAAGTATTTACTATTGTCTAAGCTCATGACACCGAAGCATTAACATGTACCATCATAGATAAGCCCATGCAGATGTCCAACCCGCGACATCCGTAACTGACTCAAATGAAACTGTGTTTGCTTGACTAATGTTAGTTCAAGACAAACAGGGATGTCAATCCAGATAGATCTATCCATAACATTCGCGCTCCCTCAACCGGTCATCCGGTCAAGAAATTGACGGTTCATGATAAATTAGGCAATACAACAAGTTGGGTTGAGTAGGGACTTAGACCTAATAGTAAATCAGTAAATGTACTTGCGTTCAACTGTTAAAATAAGCAATGTTCTCACCCCAAAAAAATAATTTAAACAGTAAAGTAGCGGCTATGAAAACTCACCTTGTCGGTTAATCGTCTGGAATTGGTAATGGATCAATGTACGTCAAATAATGATTTAGTCAAACACCTAAGTAATTACGACAAATCTGAGTTTACATTTTAACAATGCTTAATGTATGAATTGGTTTATGCAAATGGGTCATCGAAGGCATTAATTAATTTGTTGAAATTTTTAGATTTATATATCACGGTTCGCTCGGCTCAATTAAATTTCTTATCAGAAAAATATATTTGTTTTAATACTTGACTTTCTTAAATAATAATATATATAATATATACAACTTTTTATATTCCTTTATAACTTTTCATGTTTCAAAACCCGAACAAACTTTAAAATATTTTTTTAACGTTAAATAAGTTTTATAAACCGCGTTAAATTTGTTTATACGTTTAAAACTTGGTTTTGTTGTCACCACTTTTAAATCACCGAAAGACATTATTTAAATTTCTTACTTATTGAAATAATTATTGGTTCGCTAAAGAGTTTACCCAACCATTTGAATTTGACTACCTGAAGTTGGACCATATACATGATCCCACGTTTCTTTTAGTCTAATATTTACTAGTTACATTCCATGCAAGTTGCTAAATATCACATTGTTACATAATATAAACCCACTTGCATCATTTCTTTAATAAATAACCCCACATGGTTACTGATTCTTTCTCTTCTCTTTTTTGATTTTGGTTCGAGTACAACAGTGGGTGTAAGGCCACTGTTGACTGCTATCTATGCTTTCCTACGTTTAATATTTCAAGTTGTATTTCATGTAAGGTTTAAAACATTACTTGTATTATAACCCACATGTTTGTTTATCCTTTTCCCCTTTTCTGATTCAGGTTGCAGCCCCACAGTGGGTCGACAACCACTGTGTGGCGTCTTTGGTTTCTTATCCACGCACCCTTTATAATTTCTATCTGGGTTTTCTTCTTCTTCACATGGTAAGCGCATGCATGCATTATAATATAACACTAACAACTCCATCGCCTACACCCTTGTTCTTTTCTTTGGTTTCTGTCGCAGCCATAGTGGGTGATAACCACTTGTTGTGGTGGCTGCTTCCCCCTCACCCACGCACTCTTAGTTATGTATTTATAGGTCTTTCGCGTAACTTGGTATGGTTCTATTCTCAAAAGGTTAGTTACGGGTTATTTAAGGGTCAGAACTAAGGGCGTTGGGGTAGTGTTTTTCGCAGTCAATGGCTGTAACGGAAACAGTAGCTGCTGCGAAGCCCATGGTTTCACCATGGCAGCAGCCTACTGTGCGTGTCGTACTTGGGTGCAAGCATGTCACGCCCTATGGTGACAAACAGTCACGAGACCAATCCATGAGGCAACGAGCATGACTTGCTCAGGTTTCTTAGGGATGGTGACGCACCATCAGTGGGCAAAAAGGCTCACCATGGTTTGTCTTGATGCTCGCGGTACGCATCAAGGTCACAACTTAATAAGTTTTACAACGGTTAACGAGCAAACCCCATTCTTATCAGCCCCTTGCGAGCCATCCTAGAATATTACATGCGTGTTTTTAAAGTGGTTGCAGGTTCCTTTGATTCGTATAATATGTTGTTTACTAGGGTTACATTACTTTGTTTACTTTATGTATGGTTTGATCACACTCTTTTCAGGTTTGATTTCATGCGAACCTTGCATGGTTTATACCATGCAAGTCGTGTACATGTCGTGAAAAGCCAAGGTTTGCTAAACTACAAGTAATGACATATGAAGGTTAATTTATAAGGACGACTTACCGAGGTCAAAGCTGAAAAGAAAGATGGTGGTAGAATTAAACTGTTGATACTTCTCTAAAGCCACGCCATCTCACTCTTGTACCTAACGATACTTGAATTTAAACGTATAGTTTACTTATCGATTTTAGATTTTTGTTGTGGTGGAGTTGTTCATGAATGGTTCCTGATTATACACATAGTTGTTGATGATTATTGAGTTGGCTACATGTGTATGGCACCTATACACATTGTTTTCCCAGGGATATGATTCTGAATACTATTAACATCATTTTCTTTCATAAGACTGTTATTGCATCTTACTATTAAAGCATCTCTACAATTCTTCACCCCTTGATTCAAGATTGTTAATACGTAGCATGTGATGGATATATTTCAAAAAAATAAAAGTTAGTAGTGTATGTGTTGTAAGATGTTATGATAATGTTCCATTATTATTGTATATTGAATTATGTACCTTCATATGTACATATGTATCTGATGTTGGATTATTTTTTTTTTTTTTTCATGTGCATATGTATGTAATTTATTTTATTTATGTTGAATTCAATCATAGTTGCCATAGTTATTAATTTGTATGTAGGTGGTTTTATAAAGTGACACAAGTAAATGGTCTCGTTTCATAAATGTGAAATAAGTATGGTCTTTATCGTTACTCGTTCTAAAATACCCTTTTAGACACCGAGTAATAACGGTGATATTTACGTGCAAATAAACTTTCCATGACAAAAAGTAATGCATTGACGATCATAAGACGACTTCTCGTTGAAATGAACGGTAAACTTGCAAACTTGCAGTACATGACTTTTACTTAACGAAAAGAGAACCAAATTTTCTTACGGGGTGCCACCCTCTAAGTCCATACACTTTTTGTGTTCTAATCTCTTATTTTATCATTTTTTGAAAAAACACATCTCCGCAAGACAGCCACACAAATGCTTAATCCACACTCGTGTTGAGTCGAGGGTCTTCTTATCTTTAGCCTTTGTATTAAAATTGATTCTCTAGGTTAGGTTAGAGCTCGATTCATATACCAACTATCATACATTCGATTTGGTTGTAAGTGAAGTCTTGTACCTTTGTGGTCAAGCCTAGGTCGTGTGTTGATCTAGTGGGGTTGTATACTTCCAAGAGGGAATTTCTTAGTGGACTTTGTTGTTAAGTCGAATCACGAGTCTTTGTGGGTGGTTTCTGAGGGCGAAATATCATTGGGAGTAGTTGTTCTTAGTGAGCGTCAATCTTTGTGCATATCGGTAGAGCGAAGTTGTAACGGTTTATACTCGACCATAAGGATTATACTAACATAATAGTATGGGTGTCGTGGATTTGCAATCGGACGTATGGATGGTATAAACCCCCCACCCCGAACCAGTATATATCATGGTGTCAATCTCTCTCTTTATCTCTCTCCTCTCTCTCTCTCTATATATATATATCTTGGTTATGTTTTTAAGTTAGTACACCACTTGGTCTCTTTGTGACTTGAAGTTTTATAAACTTCTGAAAATTCTAAAAACTGTATTAACCCTCCCCTTTCTACGGTTCTACAAGTTTAATTTAATTTAATTCACAATTTCTTACGATCTTTCATATCTAAAACACCATGTCTTAGTTTGCTTTCATAGGATTTTAGTTTCTATTTCGTTGAAACAATTTAAATATTCATTCCTTGTGTCGATCTGGACTGACCTAGGATAGCCTACATGCGATCAGGCACACTAACCGTGAGTGTTAGTCCATTTCCACGTTTTTGTCTCTTTTAGCGAGGAGCGGTTTAATTTTTAATTGTTAGATTTGTTTTTGACAAGTCAATAAACGTTAATAGTTAGTTGTTACGGCGTAACCAAGTTAATTGGTTTCGTCCTATCAACTCTTACGACGTGACAAATCCTTTTTATTACGGTGTAACAGATTTCTGTAACGAAAAAATAATCCGTTTTTTTTATTTTAGTTTTTGTTTTTGGTAAACATCGTATATTGTTTCTTTTCCTTATCTACTTTGGATTGTATTTGTTTCAGGGTATAATGGAGATGAAAAAAGACATAGCGTATATGGCCATGGATGAGTACATATTATACGAATCATAAAAGGATCGAATAATGTCAAATTCTTCACTTAACAATCCATTTTCAGCTCCCGCATCTTCTCAATCTTTTGAAACAGCGAGTTCTATTAATACTAGAGAATCCTATACCTAAAATGGAAAAGGACATTGTAGATATGACTATGGATGAATAGTTGTTGTACGAAGCAAGGAAATCTAAGAAGGAAAGTAGTTTAAAAGATTTCGAATTTGAAACCTTACAAGTTGTTAATGGTGATGTTACAATTATTCGTCAAGATGAACAGGGAGAATTTTTGAATTCTAATGGTGAGGAATTTGATGAGAATACAATTTACAAAGAGGGATGCTACATCCACAAAAAGATTTACAAAAGAAGTTTTCCAAAATGATGTGCCATGCATTAATAGGGAGATGTTAATCAAAAAAGAAGAAAGAGAAATGACCAAAAAGATTTTGATTGGATACATGTCATTTTGTGGAAATTTTGTGAAAGTTATTTTGTGGATGTAGCAATTCTCATTTACAAATGAACTCAATATGACACTATTGTTTATCAAGACATACCTCAATTCGACTCACTAAGCCCATCTAATTCACTACCACAACAAACAAGAAGAGTAACATGACACACTACACAACAACGTCTATACATTTCGTTACAAATACATTCCATCAATTCAAAAAATGTTACATTACAAATAATTACATTACACTGCATAATAACGTATAGATCAACTTATATGATTCACACAATCATACTTGAAGCATATTGGAAATAATGAATCAACTCATATGAGTGCTTGTGTGGAAAAGTGAAAGAAAATGGATTGGGGAACACAAGACTTAACCAAACAAATGATATGGGTGCTCGAATTAGAAAGCTTGCGAATAATGTTATTTTTTCTTATATATTTATTTTTTTTTTTTTTGTTTTATATTTTTTTTTTTTTTTTTTTTTTATTCCTATTTAGTGCATCGTTGTCTAAAATAAATATTTTCGGCCTCTATGAAATATAAACCATGTACATTCGATACTTTTGCATCCCTGTAGAAACAGTCACAGTTGAAGCATCTTCTATATAAACATGTAACTTCATCCATGATTGTTCACATGAAATGATGTAATAAAGATGAAGAGATAGATCCAAAAAGTGTAGTGAGAGTGGTAATTGTTGATAAAAAAAGTCATGTATTCTAATAGGAGTTGTTTGTTCATGTTCCCGCCTTTTGTTCAAGCAAAAAGGCTTGACTCTGTTTTTGATGCCCTTTCATTTTTTAGGTGACTTAAGACACTTCAGAAACCAAGCAAACAATCATAGTAGAATTGTTGGTGTTTTAGAAACAAAGCACCACCAATATATTGTCTTAGTTGTTTCCGCAACCATCCTTTTGAAAACGTCAAAAAACTTGGACAACTGGAAAAATCGCCATCAAAGTTCTCGGTTTCTATTAAACTCTTTCGTGAACCTTCGTAAAGTGGTAAATATATACTAGCATGTTATTCGCGCAAAACAGCGGTTTTAGGGGCATTAAAAATTAATAAAATATATATATCAAAATGGATGTTGAATTAAAGAGCACAAAATTTTAGAAAATATAGTGAAATTAAATCATAAAAGAAAATAAACAGATAAAAAAATACTTCAATTTAAAAATAAAGGTGATTTTTTAATTAAGAAGTGACACATGTCACTTTAAGATGTGTTTCTCTAAAATGAGATAGATGGTCAAGATTGCACATAGCAAAATGTTGTTACAAAATGTTGTTAAATAAAATGAGATGGATGTGTTTGTTGTTAAAAAGAGATATTTCCCTAAAAAGAAAGGGAAAAATCTGAATTTTTTAGACTTTCTAAATATGAAAGTGTCCTAAATGCTTTATAATGCCAGATATATCATAAGCAGAGTTTAAGATGGTGTTTATTAGTAAGGAGAGTTTAAGATTGATAGGTTGAAGTACAAAAATGTAGAGTGGGTTTATAGGAAAAAAAACTAGATATTAATGATTAATCCAAAATTTTCAAGTTTTATTAGAAAGGTAAAAATGGATGTCTTGTCAGTGTTCTCTCTGACAATCATTCGCAATATATTCACAACATATTCGCAATCACTATATAAACAATCCGTTATTTTGAACCATTCGTAACCGATTCATACGTCGAAGTATAGAAACCGATGGGTGACAAAGGGGTCCGTTTCTTGATCACTTCGCAATTGGATCACATCAACTTTTATTTTGTTTCGGTCGAAATCTAATGTGCTGTTCTGGTCGAAATCTAGTATGTTGGAAAACAGACGAGGCGGGTTTCATCATAATCAGAATGAGACGGCGGTGAAAACAATGTAATTTCTGGGAAGAATAAAGGTGCTTGCGAGGAAATATGTTTAATTATGTGATGTTGAGGGTGTAGTAAGCTATTAAATAAAATATAAAATCTATGAGAAATAGGTGTACGTTAAATGCAGAAGAGCAAATCGAAAATGACTTTGATGCCCTGATTCTAGCAATATGCCACAAAATGAGTAAAATTAAATGTATAAGCCATCTTGAATCACACAAATGTGTTTAATGGTTTGTGATTTTGTGTTCTAAAATCAGGAAGAAATTTTTCTCTTTGTGGTGCATCATATTTTAAATTTAGATTTTCTATTGGCATTGTTTGATTTTTTTTTTCTCTTTTAAAAAAAAAATCTATCCCTTTTCACTTTTGTTTGCAAATTAGAAGAGAAAATCAAGAAGTGCATTTATTTTTTCTTCACATGTCTAAAGACAGGAAAATGAAATGAAATAAGTGGCTTATTTTTTCTTTTTTTCTCTCCAAATGGAAAGAGAGAATAGTTTCTTTATTTACCTATATCCTAAAACCCATCACGGATGGGGACAAAATAAGGCAGATTGGGCTGATTTTTTGTTGGGCTATTGATTGTATTTGTTGCTTGGCCCTCCAATTCAACCCATCACATAGAAGACAAAATAAGGCAAAAATCGATTGAGTAACAGTGAGCCCAAACAGGTTAAAAACAATTTGTTAAAAAAAATATTTACACAAAAGCCTCTCAAGTTTTTATTATCTACGACTTTTTTATATAACAAACTTTATTTATCAAATATCTAACAAATACATAACGATATTTAGATGAAAAATATTCTGACATAAAGGCCTCCAGATTACGAACAATACGAGCCCAATATTAATATGTTTCAGACATGCGTTTCATTTTATAAAAAATGTTAAAATCTACTATTTACTTTTTTATATAACCAACTTTATTTATTAAATAACTAACAAATATTTTTTTACTGAAAAATATACCGACATAAAAGTGTGTGGATTACGAATAAACGAGCCCAATATTAATATACTTCATACGTGCGGACGATATTATAAAATAATATTAAATTTTTGTACATGGTTTTAGAAATGAAAAAAAAACATTCATAACACACACTTAACCTACATGATAATTTAAAAAAATACCTTAAAGTTTGTTTAAAAAAATTCAATGAAAGCACGAATTGAGTACACATCATTTACCAATACTCGATGATTCAACTATCAATTATCTTCGAAAAGCAAATAAAAATTACCCCACCGCAACGCGTGGGGAACATTCTTTCTCGTTTATAGACATAATTATTTTTTTCTTTCATCAATTTTATTTAAAAAAATTTGTTTGTTTATCACTTCATGTATTTAAAGACCTCAACTTCATATCTACTCTTTCAAATTCATATATACTTTTGCAGACATGACTTTCCAAATCATAAACAAACACAACCTAAATCTTCTCAAATTTAGTAGAAATTGTGAATGCACATATGGCCTAGTTTCCTTTATTCTTCCCTACCCTAATTTCCAAAAATTCACAAGCATGACCATTTTATGTTCCTTTTTTTCTCGTCTTTTCGTATTAAAATTTGAGAACTATATGTTAATCTGCATTTTCTAAAATTGATCTTAAATCATTTAAAAATGACTTGTATGAATCTTATAGATGACTCAAGTTGGTTAGGTGTGTTGATCAAAATCAAGGGGTGAAAGTAAAAAGTGAAAAAAGTGAGGGACAGAAAGTGAGTAAAAAGTGGGGGTCTGTTTATGTGAGAAACGATGTGATGCAACATGGTCAACAGAACACAATAAATACCAACCAACACTCACACACACTTTGTCTATTGCAGCCTTCTTCTGCTCCTTGTCACGTGCTGCCCCAGTCCTACTCTACCTTTACCTTCAAGATTCCATCCTATATTTTCCTTTTAATACAAATGGTTTGCATAATGTACAAGCATTAAAACGTCAAAATCGATCATGTTATTTTCATGACACTTTCATTAGCAATGTACGTATGAGTTAATGTTGTTTATGATAGAATTGATAGTTGAAGATAACAAGATTATTTCAACATTGTCATTCACGACAATTGTTTACTAAGAAAATTAGGAATTTTCCTAACATACTTTATGACCAGAACCTTCAAATTCTAACAAGTTACCATCAATTGTAAGAAAATGAAGAATTCTGCTAACTACGTTAAAAAAGAAAATTATAAAACAGCCAGTTAGAAAATTTACTAGTGCATATTTTAGGGATACATATAATAAGTTTCATCTACATTATTACTCTGTGCAATTTACAAATTGCATTAAAAATAAAAAATATATTATAAGTTCAACAACAGGAGTGAACACCTAAAGATACGGAGTATAAAAAAATTGGTGCCGTTTTCTAGTATATGTCAAACTAGATCTAGCAACACAAAAAAAAACACTTTAGAAGAATATATTATACTTCATTCGTCTAAAAATAATATTTCAAAAACAAAAAAGACACATTTTAAGAAAGAGATGTGATTTGTACACATATTTTTTTTGTCATTCACCACTAAATATGCATCTGTGTGTTGTACTGTGTGCATCAGCGGATGTACTTTAGTGATAGATGTCAAAAAAAATGTGTACAAATCACATCCCTTTAAGAAAATCACATTCATTAATAATAAAATTGATTTATGAATTTAATAATAAAATTGATTTAAAAAAATATTATTTAAAAATAAAAAAAAGTATATATGTATGAGAGATAAAAAGTGAGATAGTGTAATGTAAGTGCCCGTTTGGTACGAGGATATAGGAGGGTTTGGGCTGATAGATACAATTGTAAATTCACTTGTTTGGTTTCTTTATATCTGATTCACGCCTGTGCACAAGGCAAAAATAACCAATCCCATAATTAGTGCCCAAAGGATTGACCATCTTTAGCAATAAACGAGTTGGAATACTATCCTCATCGTTGTGGCGGCTTGAGGGCTTGGTGTTGTCGAAAGTGTTGGGTGCGGATGTAATGTCTTTTGTTAAGACGATACAAATGTAAGAAATTGAGAAATTAATATTCGCGGAATGAGTAGTCAAACAAAGTTCATAACTTAGCAGCGGAAAAGCATCACTTGAATTTTTATTTCAGATAGAAACAGAATTAATAGCATCATCAGTAAATATACCAAAACACTCTAATTAGTTCATTACCATAGTAAGTCAACATGTATTTACATATTGATCAATAATAAATTGAGTACAACATCTTGAGGTATGTAATCGTTACGTTCTAGAGATTTGTAAGCTCTAGTTAAGACTTGTTCCACCTCGACTGTAAAGTTGTGTTATGCTATACGCCTAATCTATTATTTTGGTTTAAATCTAAAATTAAAAAAAACAGAAACTTTGAACCATGACACCAAAATGAAAATCAAAGAGTTCCGACATTTTGAATGCGGTTAGAACAAAATAAATCCATGCCTAGACCACGCGGGCCGGGCAGAAAGTATGGTTTGTTAGATAAAAAGAAGTTGAGTAGAGCGAAACCTTGAAATCGAGTGCCATCATAAGATAAAAGCAAACGCCATTTGTAAGCAGTCTGTTTTTGTTGATGAAAGTTATTATTGGGGTGGTCATCCACATGAGCAGCAACCAAGGGAAGTCCAAGTGTCGCGTAGTCAGCCATTCATATATCCATTTTACACTTCGCTTACCTGATAGTTCAAATTTAAATTAACGGATGAATAATAGTTCTGGTTTTGACAAAACCAAGATGCTACTTTTCTTCTTTCACTTTTTAGGTTGTTCCTATTTTTGGGCTACATTTTGTTCTTCTGCTAATAGCAGCTGTCTGACCTAATTTTGTCGGGCCACAGTAAATGAACTTCTCCTAAAGTCTTAATATTAATATTACTAACCAATAATTAGATACCATAGATAATAATTTAAGTAACCAACAAATAATCAAAGCGGTTTATTACTATTTCAATTCTACTAATGGTGATGGACATATTAAAAGGTGTAAGGAAGTGTGCCATCTGACTTAAGGCATGAACTCATGTGCTGTTTACATTTCACTTGTGTATTAGATAATGCAACATAAATGACACATGCCTGTAGTTTAAGGGATAATGTGTCCGACAAACAAAAAGTTTTATATTCAAATACATTCCTAAATCATAACGCCGTTAGTGTAACCCTGGTCAATATTATGAATAATTTCTCTGCACAAATATCGTGTTCATTTTCTCTGTTTCAATAGGTTTTTATCCCGAACCTAATTACTCATGACAGTTGCACAACACGAAACATACTTTGGAAAGTTTACAGAAACAGTTTTCAGAGCAAATTGTGTTTTCGGTTTCATAGGGCATATAACAAATAACAAAAAAATAAACATAAACACAATCGATATATTTTTTAATGGTTCGGATGTCAATAAAATTGTTTGCATATGGTAAAACTTCCATATAACCACACATATACTATATCTATAGCGGTCATTTTTTTTGTAAATATGTGGTGTGGGCAACTAAATCAATCCAGATGCTCCTTTGACTTATAAAGGCATTTATTTAATGTTACCTTGCTCCAAGATGTGGTCCCATTCTTAAACTCCTATGCCACATTTACATTACTACACAGGAAAAACAAAGAAGTCGCTAAATAAGGATGTAAATCTCTGTTAATATTGCACATGTTAAACCATTTACACAAAAAAGATTAACTCACCCCATGTATGAGTGGCCGAAAGTAACATTTCTTGTTTTCCTGTCAGGTGACGGGGGACCACAATCACATGCCCTACGACGTTCACATGCCCTGCAAATACACAAATGGCATAAGACGACTACACTTGCATCATCTGAACCATTCAAAAGGAAAACAATATGAAAAACAAGTTTGTAAAATAAACCAGCAACTCACGAACCGACCATTGATTGCGTTCACATGCTAAAAAATAACTGTGACGCTAGTGTATACTTGTGTGACCAAGGAAGTGACTAAAATAACCAAATCGGCATCAGCAACACTCTTAGTTAATATAAAAACACATGTAAGCCGAACAAATTCATGTTTATAATACCTGCATAATACAAAAATGAGCCGACGTTAGTGACGGGAAAAAATCATGCCTAATTTGATCAATGAACATTTTAAGTTTGTCAAATCAGATATCCACCTTACATCCTATAACAATGGAAATGAAAATTTTTCCCCAAAAAAGGAACATAAATAAGAGATATGCACTTTTGAAGAATCCGTTGCAGTACCTTTGTTAAGAATGCCTCAAGTTTCTTCGTAGGAGCAACGCTGGCCAGAAAAAAATGTGAATTAGGTAGCAGTTCAAGTGGATAATTTTAGAAAACAAATTATTTAAAGTACAATAATAAAGCCTCATCAGGCTACTTCAGTAATAATTGAAGAGGAAAAACACGTTAGCTTACATGCTAAGCCTCGATACCACTTCTGGTATCATAATTTGTATCACAAATTCTCAACAGATTAATATCCATGCTTTCGGCTTGCAAATTATTAAACCAGAAATTTATTTATAACTTAGATCAGACAACATCAAAAGGTCTTGAGCATAAAACCAACTAACCTTTTGGCTATCTTATCAACTTCATCAAGGTTGAACTCAAGAACCTTCATGCCAAATTGAGAACTGAAATATTAATATTAACTAATAAACTTGTGTTATCGAAGTAAACCGGTTAAACATCATAAAACTTGGATGAGTACACGTTAACAAACCTTTGCTGATACATGGAGCCATAAACACATATTTATTAATCTAATTTCACACTAACGGAGTAGAACATCCAACTCCACATTGATATAAATAATAATCTTGTGACTCAGGTAGAAGATTTTAGCATTTCAGGCAACGAACTAACCTCACACTCGAACCTTGTTTCTCCACCTGTTTACAAACAGATCCACATTAAGTTCACTAAACTTTAAGTCAAATTAAAACAGAACCATAACAAAATACGTTATAAGCTTCTTTTAAGTCAAATTAAGTTCACTTCATATAACTTATGACACAAACATAAAATCACACTCTTCTTTTACCTTAGAACTATTGAGTAACCAAAATCGTCAACTTATTTCAAAGTGCTTATCAAAAATAGCTTATGACACAAACATAAAAATACACACTTTTTTTACCTCAAAACTATTAAGCAACCAAAACCAATTAATTCAAATGACTCAAATCACCATAAACAATAACCAACAAAAAGAAAACATACCTTAGTATCAAGATTCACCCCCTTTTCACTGTAACTCTTCAATCTCCAACAACATCTCAAAAGTGACAGTAAGCCCCAATTCATTTTTAATCATCAAATAATTAAACCTCAATTCATTAAAAAACTTAAAAAAGATATAATCAGACTTACTTATATCAAATCAGCAAATAGAGGCACACCGGAGTAGAGGGACAGCCCAAAAGACGACGGAGCTTTGTCGGAAAACCTAAAAACACAGCGGTTAGAGCCAGCAAAAGTAGGCATCACCAAATACCCAACAACACAATCTTTATAAAAAATACCTTCTTTAAAAAAACGGCTACAACGTAAGCCGCAAACAATTATCGTCAAGCTACCGATCACTTATGTGTACGCGACATGAGAGAGAGATGAGATAGATCTCAAACTTGATTTTCACCTGATTTTTATATTCATCTTCATCAACTATAAAAAAACCCCTTGAAAATCAAACCCTAAAATAAAAACAGTAATTCATGTGTGTGTTCTGGAATAGTCTAGTGTAATGTGTGTGAGTGTGAGATATCAATGGGATTAAAGAAAAAAAAACCCAACCTAAGGTGATTAAAACTGATTGAAGAGGCAGTGATATGTGTTGGCAAGAAGCTTCCAGGTGTTTAGGTAGATGGAGAAGATGGTTCGAGAGTGTCTTATCGAAGAAGATATAAACAAAAAAACTGATCTTGGGCCAGGCCAATGAAGAAAGCGGAGCCCAAAAAAAACCTCAGCCCATAAAGACAAGCGACCACTGTAAGCTATATATCTAAATGGTCCTACGGCCAATTTGGAGAATGTCAGACTAATCCCTTATACTAATGTGGAATTGACCATTTGGACCCTCAACTATGCCTTAATGACATTATTTACCCCAACTATTATTTGATAGTTATTTGATGGAAATAACTGTCATAACAATATATATTTAGGGATCGTGGTTCTTTTCTTGTATTTTGTCACTCAAGAAAAATCTCTCAATCAAACACCAATTACTTGAGATAAATCCTTTTATCGGATTGGTGACTTTACTACCGGAATCGACGAACCCTAACGTTATGGCTTCAGCATCAAACCCTAATCATCAGTCGGTTCTATCATCAAGTAAGTCTCTTTTTGATGTTCTTGTTTATGATTACAGGAGATTGATCCTGGATATGTTCAATTAATCTAACATGTTGATCCAAACTATGTCTTACACCATAATATTAACCGTATGTTCAATAAAATAAGATTCCAAAAATTCTACAAACTCAATGAACTTGTTAGCTCTCGCTTCTTGGTTGAATTCTGGCGTAATTTAAACATTTTTGAAAATCCAAATCACTCCATATCCATAATGTTTTCCATAAAAGGACCCTCATTGTTATTACCTTTTAGCGAATCCGACAACAACTTAGGACTATCTATGTTAGGGACATTGCTTATTCTCTAAAGAATTGTCTTTAACCTTTATCACTAAAGTTTAAGAACAACAAGGTAATAACCCTTACTACACTCCTCTACTAAGACCATCTACCATCATTATGGAAATCTCCCAAGAGAGCTTATTTAGTATCCCTTAATATTAACCCGATCCTGATATCCTCTTCATCCGGAAACTATACACCTATCTTAAACCAATGAAGATATTAATTAGAGAAAACATCCTCTCCCTAGTGGGAATAACCGAACACCTCATCATAAGTACCGCATAAATGCTCTATTTCATCGCCATCGAGACTCCATTCAACCTAGCCTACTTGTAGCCTATCGAAGGAATAACATTAAGAAAAGAAAAGATAAACTTATGCCATATGGGGTATTCCTTCTAACAAAAACTTCTCAAGCAACTTAAAACATCTCACCCAAGCATCCTTTCGTCTCATACGGAGGCTAAACAACCACAAATGTAGCTCATAGATAGTTTTTCATGCACGGAATAGTAGTATATTTTTGGAAATGCAAATTTTCCCCCAGTGCATTCCCTTGAGATTTTTGCATAGATAGGTGTATTTATTTACCTATGAATGTTATTCATGTCGTTACTAAAACTTTATTTGCATTCCCATTGCTACTATTATCAATGTAGGTTATTACTACATTCTTCTTATAGTTGAAAACTTGAAAGTGCTTATTAACTGAGTGTTTAGTCATAATGCTCAATTTGCCTATATGATCATCCCTTATTTTGTTAGATGAACTTGGGAGCATCTTATATAAATATTTGAATCATACATGGGTTCATTATTAGTTTCATTTAGGATTTAGTGGCTTTTTAGTTTGGAAATGGGTCAAAATACAATATGTGAAGAATCTGTATTACAGACTCACGGATCCCTTCGTAAAGAAGGACAGATCCCTTCCAAAGGATCGTGGGGTCGTTATAAATCAGTAATTATTTCTTTTTACCATCATTTTTACTACTTTCACACTTAAACTTACCATAGGATGAAATCATTTTGACTTTTTTGATATGTCTTTTTAAAATTATCATTTGATTTTAGTTTCTTCTCAATGGAAAAGCATTTATAGCTTTTGTATGGCTTATTAGTATAAATAAGCTCTTTCTTCTTACCAATCCTACTTGTTACTATAACACCATACTCTAACACCACCACCTTCTATATCCAGCCCCTAAAACACCATGACTAAAATAAAAGTGCTTCTTCCTCCACCCTAGTCACCCGATCATTCGTATAAGTGTTCGTCCATGGAACTATATCAACCCATGTTCTTCTAGTGAATCTGTGGAAAACTAGAAGTGGGGTTGAATAGGTTTAACTATTAAAATTTAAGTTTCAAAAAAATTATTTGTTGATTGTTTAAAATCTTATTAGATCTAGGAATGAGTAAAAGACATATAATCAATTTAACAAGATAAGCAAGAAATAAAAGTAAAGGATAAAACACACAAGTATTTAAAGTGGTTTGGCTACAAGGAATTCTTCCTTTCCTTACTCTGTAACACCCCCATTAACAGTGGTCGCATCGAAATATTCCAAGGGCGTTACTTCATATTACAACATCACAAGAACAAAAGAAACGACCTCTAAATGTGTCGTTTGAAAAGTAATCTCGTTGATTTTCTTGAAATTGATATAATATTTGCCCCATAATTGCATCACAATGAAAAGCTTGAAATCAATACAACAAGGTTTGATCATTTGTATGTAAGTAGAAATCCATAAGTGAAATCTTGTCAAATTTAGACTCCAATGCACATCAAGTAAGCCAAGCATTTAATTCACCTGAGAAAAACATGCTTAAAAGTGTCAACATAAAGTTGGTGAGTTCATAGATTTTTATAAATATGAATGTAAGTTCAAATGAATGTATTTGCCTAATGTATCATCACAGTACCATGTAAAATGTTTAAGCAAAAATATTGGATCAAAGATTTGTAAAGTATGGCTGACTATTTCAACCCTTAAATAGTCACAAAATGTATGTACTTGTGTTCAAATCCAAGATTTGAAATGTATGCATGACCATTGTATCCAATACAATAGTCACCCTATGTGATTACGATTACAGACCTAAGTTCATGAAACTGCGCTTTGACTTGTATGTATGCCAATCTTTTCAGGCACTGTAAATGTATCCCAATGAATGCCAATCAATTTCAGACAATCAAAGTAAATGTTCATGTAAATGTAGTTCAATGTAACGACATGGTATAACGTTCGTTTCCAGTGATAGCTAGTCACCCGAACGGGGATGTCAACCCCAATAGATCTATCTTATAACATTCGCGCTTACCCTCCGAGTAATTAACAGTTCATGCAACTTAAGCTAATCCCTAATCATTAGAATGAAAACAAAGTTGTAGTATCCATAAGTGAAAACTAGTGATGTATCTCATCACGAGATATGTAAATGAGTATGTAAACGAGTTTGTAAACATTCATGTAAACACATATGTAATCGACCATGTAAATGAATTTGTAAACACGTATATAATCGTCCATGTAAATGAATTTGTAAACAAGCATGTTCTCACCCCAAAAATATATGTAAAACAAGTAAAACATGAGGCTATAAACTCACCTCGACGATGAAGGACGATTGGCAAAAGTGCAGATATTAAGCACAGCACAAACGGAAACCGAAACGGCTCGACCAAGAAGTTGTAGTTAATCTTATCGGTTAATACCCACTAACTTAGAATGAGGAATGTGATACGTTGATAAAAGATTTAGATCTCAAGTTATAATAGTTTGGTGGTTGGTTAAATAAAATAAACTGAAAGGCAAACGCAAAGTATGTAATATATTCCCTATATATTACATATTAAAATGAACAAGTGGATAATTCATATAGTGAATTATATGACAAAGACAAACACCCAAAGGAATAATACAAAGTATATAATACTTTGCAAGTATTATATAAAGAACGTGAGAAAAATAATTGAAATAAAAATATTTCGACACGTTTTCAGAAATCACCAATTAAATTAATAAAAATGTTCTTACTTAAAAGTAAACGTACGTTTTAAAGTTACGAGTTATATAAACGATGTTCTCAAAACTTTTACAAAAGTTATGACTTTATCTTCCAGTCGGAAATTTATAAAATAATATTCTAAAAATTAGTATTTCGCCTCCTTTTTTTATATAGCTAAAATAGTTGTCTCGTTTGTGAAAGGGATAGTTTTTGTTTATTTCCGGTTCGTTGTATCATTACGAATTAATAATCTTAAAACTATATAACTCGCCCTTTTTATCGAGTTTCTAAAATAATAGAATTATAATGAAAAATTTTAAGTATAAAATTTTATAGAAATTTCGGCATGACTTATTTGTTTATACGACATTTCCTATTTTTACAAAATCCAAAGTTTTTCCTTAGTCAATAAATATTGCAAATCTCCGCGAGTTTCAATATATGTCTAGACGAAATTAAACAAATGAATAAAAAGACAGTTATAACCCGACACACCCTTGGTGCCTGAAACAAAACCATACGCACCCTTTTTGTGACAAAATAACAACCAAACGCACCCTTTGGGTGCTGTCCAAACCAAACGCATCCCATATGGTGCTAGCCACAGAAACAAAACGCACCCTTGTGGTGTTAACTGTTAAACCAACGCACCCTTACTAGTGTTAACTGTTAACCAAACGCACCCTCCTGGTGCAAACCATGAACCCAACTCACCCTAGTGGTGCTCCAAACGTACCCTAGTGGTGTTATCAAGAATCAAACGCATCACTAGTAGTGATTCAGTCAACCCAATGCTCCCCTTGGTGCTTATTTCAAACCCAAACGCACCCTTTTTGGTGCTGAACAACCAAACGCACCCATATGTGGTGTTAACCACATAAACAAACACGCCCTTGTGGTGGTTATGTTAAACCAAATGCACCTTCTTGGTGATAAGAAATAGACCAGACGTACCCTGTTGGGTGTTTAAAACCAAACAAAAAGCACCCTTTGGCGGATCTGAGGTGGAGGTGATGATGGAGGTGGTGAGGGTGGCGTCAGTGGTAATGGTGCGTGGAGATGGAGATGAAGGTGATGGATCTGTGGTGTGGCGTATGGCTGTGGTGAGGATGATGATGGTTGTGGTGTGATTTGATGGTGGCGGCCGGAATTGGCTAAGGTGGTAGAGAGCGGCGCCTGAACTTTAAGGGGGGAGGGAGAAGTGATTAGGCTTATCAAATGATAATCATGGAAACCCTAGTATTACTATTATATATATATATATATATGTAAACTTTTAAAAAAAATGACAAGTGTATATTAGTTTAGGGTTAATGCTGAAAATATTATCACAGGGACCTGAAGTGTAACTTTTGTTAATTAGTGGTTCGGGACTCGTTTAGGCTAGTTACTGTTTTATTCAAAACACAAAACTTGCGCCATTGCGTTCTAAATGATTTTTCCCATGATAATAAGTATTTACTTGATAGTATTTCATAAATGTTTTTATAAAACTTATTTAAAATGTTTTTTTCTATTTATTGGGTATCCCGGTTGAGCTTTGTCCGAAAAATAAACTTTGACTCGAATATTTACGTTTTTAACAAACGTGTCTGAATAAAATGATAAATAATTTATTAAATATTTTTATTTAATAAAAAGTGATAATTAAATATAATTTAATTATTTTCGTGTCGGTACGCGTTGTGTGCGGTTTTCAAAATAAACGATATACTCTCGTTTTCAAGCCAAATGAGATTGAAAACCAAATTTATAAATGACAATTATGTAATAATAAATATGGTTTATTATTTAAATATGTTCCAAAAATTTACCGGTTACTCATTAATCGCTTTTATGAGACAACAAAAGGTCAATAGTCCAAAAAGTCAAGTCAGACCCAAAAAGTCAAAGGGTAAAATAGTCATTTAAAGTTCCAAAAATTTCCGGTTGTTACAGTACCTACCCCTTAAAGGAATCTCGTCCCGATATTAAATTTGTGTTAACCGATTGTGTGACCAAGGAAAAGACTTAAGATTGAATAAACGAGTTTTGGACATGACATTGATAATTTATTTAGTAAAATTCGATGTTTCGACACTTCTTAATATACATAACTTTTGGCTAGGTTTAACCAGGATATTCAATCCATTAGAATAGGTATTTTAGAAAAATATCATTACAAGATTCATGGTTGATATAAACGTGTTATGAAGAAAGCCTCCTAATAGTGAACGCATCAAAAGAGAAAGGTGTAGTCGTGTGGGTATGTCTATATAAGGTTTTAAATGTTCACAAACAGAGTCTAGTTTCTGATATTTGTAATTGTTTGATGATTAATATCGGACGAGGCTAATAGATGTAAGTATCCAACTTACTTGGCAGTACCTGGATGTATTGCGACCTAAGTCTTCGTACTAGTGGCCGAAATGAATAGTTCGACTATCTTTTTCGTCAACAGGTATTTATTTGGTTTAAGGGGAGTTCCATTACCTATTGGATAAAGTCATACAAGTTGGGACCGCTCTAGGACCCAATAACAGTAACCATAACAACAATAACTATCACAAACGGTGACGGGATACGGAAAGTAAGAATGTTTCGAGAACAATATCCCCAGAATAAAGTTCAACAAATGGGAGGAGCTCGCAGGGGAGCTTATGTGATAGGTGGTGGAATATTGCACTCAGTCGTTAGTTCAAGGACGAATCAACTCCATTAGCTCAAGTGTGCACAAGTCGGTTAGCTCCACAAACAGTTCATGATCGTAAGGATTTGTAACGGCAAAAGTAATAACTTAAGAATGAGACAAGGTAGTTCAAGTGAGGTCTTTAGATTCTGCTGAGTGGTAAGGTATGATTGTGTTTCTAGACCTTTCTAACGGATTCCGGTGATTATCGGGTTCGAGTTCATACTCGTATCATATCGGATACCATTAAGCCCACTCATTTATAATTTATTATTTGCATAAAGAAGCGTCCCAATTTATGTAAATAATGAATTGATAAACTTATGGTTCGGTGATTTACAATTTCTTTATTTAACTGAAGAGGCGTCCCAATCCTTTTAAATAAAGAGATTATAAATCATCCTACCTAATAATTTCTGATGCAACACGCGTACACACAAAGTTTTCAAGGTGGTGGATGACATGACGATGTAGGTGCTCTAATGAGTATGGGACGAGTGTTTGAAACTCGTCTTCGGAGACGGAGAGTGAAACAATCAGGGGAAATCGACATAGAGTTCAAGACAGTTAATGAGTACTCGGTTAAAGTAAATAAGATAAAGGTCATTATGAACGAGTCAGCATAGCAATTATCATATCAATCCTCCTATTACAAGTCCCGCCCATACAAGACTTGTAATACTTAGATTCATACATAATCCCATGTAAACAAAAATTATGACGGCTTTCGTGTAATACGATATTGTATAAAGTTATGAAAAATATTTTTGGAGACCATTGTTTAACTTACAATGTCTGAGAACGAAATGAGACCATTGTGCAACTCACAATGTCTAAGAAGATGTTCTGGTATTTATATAAATAACTCTTATATAAATAAATGTACGATATACGCAAAGGGATGTAGGCATATATATATTATATATGTATGTCACGTAAGCACGTAATGCAACAAGTAGTGTAAGCACATAAGCAAGTAGTGTGTATGCACTTTGAAAATGTTTGATGTGATGCAATGTTTGTGAAAACGGTTATAGTCTAGGTAACATATGCAACCTAGTTCTCTATAGCCAGTGCTCTGATACCAATCTGTAACACCCCCAAAAATGTGTCGCAGCGGAAATATGTCCAAGGGCGTTACTTCATAATACAACAGCACAAGATACAAGAGAACGACCTCTAAATGTGTCGTTTGAAAAGTAATCTCGTTGATTTTCTTGAAATTGATATAACATTTGTCCCATAATTGCATCACAATGAAAAGCTTGAAATCAATACAACGAGATTTGATCATTTGTATGTAAGTAGAAATCCATAAGTGAAATCTTGTCAAATTTAGACTCCAATGCACATCAAGTAAGCCAAGCATCTAATTCACCTGAGAAAAACATGCTAAAAAGTGTCAACATAAAGTTGGTGAGTTCATAGGTTTGTTTAAGTATGAATGTAAGTTCAAATGAATGTGTTTGCCTACTGTATCATCACAGTACCATGTAAAATGTTTAAGCAAAAATATTGGATCAAAGATTTGTAAAGTATGGCTGACTATTTCAACCCTTAAATAGTCACAAAATGTAAGTACTTGTGTTCAAATCCAAGATTTGAAATGTATGCATGACCATTGTATCCAATACAATAGTCATCATATGTGATTATGATTACAGACCTATGTTCTTAAAACTGCGCTTTGACTTGTATGTATGCCAATATTTTCAGGCACTATAAATGTATCCGAATGAATGCCAATCAATTTCAGACAATCAAAGTAAATGTTCATGTAAATGTAGTTCAATGTAACGACATGGTATAACGTTCGTTTCCAGTGATAGCTAGTCACCCGAACGGGGATGTCAACCCCAATAGATCTATCTTATAACATTCGCGCTTACCCTCCGAGTAATTAACAGTTCATGCAACTTAAGCTAATCCCTAATCATTAGAATGAAAACAAAGTTGTAGTATCCATAAGTGAAAACTAGTGATGTATCTCATCACGAGATATGTAAATGAGTATGTAAACGAGTTTGTAAACATTCATGTAAACACATATGTAATCGACCATGTAAATGAATTTGTAAACACGTATGTAATCGACCATGTAAATGAATTTGTAAACACGTATATAATCGTCCATGTAAATGAATTTGTAAACAAGCATGTTCTCACCCCAAAAATATATGTAAAACAAGTAAAACATGGGGCTATAAACTCACCTCGACGATGAAGGACGATTGGCAGAAGTGCAGATATTAAGCACAACACAAACGGAAACCGGAACGGCTCGACCAAGAAGTTGCAGTTAATCTTATCGGTTAATACCCACTAACTTAGAATGATGAATGTGATACGTTGATAAAAGATTTAGATCTCAAGTTGTAATAGTTTGGTGGTTGGTTAAATAAAATAAACCGAAAGGCAAACGCAAAGTATGTAATATATTCCCTATATATTACATATTAAAATGAACAAGTGGATAATTCATACAGTGAATTATATGACAAAGACAAACACCCAAAGGAATAATACGAAGTATATAATACTTTGCAAGTATTATATAAAGAACGTGAGAAAAATAATTGAAATAAAAATATTTCGACACGTTTTCGGAAATCACCAATTAAATTAATAAAAACGTTCTTACTTAAAAGTAAACGTACGTTTTAAAGTTACGAGTTATATAAACGATGTTCTCAAAACTTTTACAAAAGTTATGACTTTATCTTCCAGTCGGGAATTTATAAAATAATATTTTATAAATTAGTATTTCGCCTCCTTTTTTTATATAGCTAAAATAGTTGTCTCGTTTGTGAAAGTATAGTTTTTGTTTATTTCCGGTTCGTTGTATCATTACGAATTAATAATCTTAAAACTATATAACTCGCCCTTTTTATCGAGTTTCTAAAATAATAGAATTATAATGAAAATTTAAGTATAAAATTTTATAGAAATTTCGGCATGACTTATTCGTTTATACGACATTTCCCATTTTTACAAAACCCAAAGTTTTCCCTTAGTCAATAAATATTGCAAATCTCCGCGAGTTTCAATATATGTCTAGACGAAATTAAACAAACGAATAAAAAGACAGTTATAACCCGACACACCCTTGGTGCCTGAGACAAAACCACACGCACCCTTTTTGTGACAAAATAACAACCAAACGCACCCTTTGGGTGCTGTCCAAACCAAACGCACCCCATATGGTGCTAGCCACAAAAACAAAACGCACCCTTGTGGTGTTAACTGTTAAACCAACGCACCCTTACTAGTGTTAACTGTTAACCAAACGCACCCTTCTGGTGCAAACCATGAACCCAACTCACCCTAGTGGTGCTCCAAACGCACCCTAGTGGTGTTATCAAGAACCAAACGCAGCCCTAGTGGTGATTCAGTCAACCCAACGCTCCCCTTGGTGCTTATTTCAAACCCAAACGCACCCTTTTTGGTGCTGAACAACCAAACGCACCCATATGTGGTGTTAACCACATAAACAAACACGCCCTTGTGGTGGTTATGTTAAACCAAACGCACCTTCTTGGTGACAAGAAACAGACCAGACGCACCCTGTTGGGTGTTTAAAACCAAACAAAAAGCACCCTTTGGCGGATCTGAGGTGGAGGTGACGATGGAGGTGGTGAGGGTGGCGTCGGTGGTGATGGTGCGTGGAGATGGAGATGAAGGTGATGGATCTGTGGTGTGGCGTATGGCTGTGGTGAGGATGATGATGGTTGTGGTGTGATTTGATGGTGGCGGCCGGAAGTGGCCAAGGTGGTGGAGAGCGGCGCCTGAACTTTAAGGGGGGAGGGAGAAGTGATTAGGCTTATCAAATGATAATGATGGAAACCCTAGTATTACTATTATATATATGTAAACTTTTAAAAAAATGACAAGTGTATATTAGTTTAGGGTTAATGCTGAAAATATTATCACAGGGACCTGAAGTGTAACTTTTGTTAATTAGTGGTTCGGGACTCGTTTAGGCTAGTTAACGTTTTATTCAAAACACGAAACTTGCGCCATTGCGTTCCAAATGATTTTTCCCATAATAATAAGTATTTACTTGATAGTATTTCATAAATGTTTTTATAAAACTTATTTAAAATGTTTTTCTATTTATTGGGTATCCCGGTTGAGCTTTGTCCGAAAAATAAACTTTGACTCGAATATTTACGTTTTTAACAAACGTGTCTGAATAAAATGATAAATAATTTATTAAATATTTTTATTTAATAAAAAGTGATAATTAAATATAACTTAATTATTTTCGTGTCGGTACGCGTTGTGTGCGGTTTTCAAAATAAACAATATACTCTCGTTTTCAAGCCAAATGAGATTGAAAACCAAATTTATAAATGGCAATTATGTAATAATAAATATGGTTTATTATTTAAACATGTTTCGAAAATTTACCGGTTACGCATTAATCGCTTTTATGTGACAACAAAAGGTCAATAGTCCAAAAAGTCAAGTCAGACCCAAAAAGTCAAAGGGTAAAATAGTCATTTAAAGTTCCAAAAATTCCTAGTTGTTACACTAGCCACCGTCGTTAATCTATACTAAAAAACAACAATATTGCAGCTCGCTGTTTCGGCCCTAACTCATAAACCATAAGAAGTTTACTGACGAGGTCACCGGCCATAGCTTCGTAATTAAATTCCGAAGAACGCATACCGGAATCGCAACTGTAGCATAGGGAAGCGCCAGAACAAGCAGTTGCATTCAGAAAACAACAATCGTCATTGTTTTGCTTATAACTCTCAAAACCGTTAAGCTAGGCTGGCAATCCATTAGCGACGTCGGGTTCCAAATTAAATTCCAAAGAATGATACCAGAAATCCCTGTCTCCGGCCCGATCGGACGCCTCGTCCGCGCCGACTATATGTTGACATCGTCGAACAATGATAACATAATCACATTTTTCCGGATACGCGACTGAGTACCTATCAAGTCTTGATATTAGATATCAACATATATATATATATATATATATATATATCTTATTTATTATATATATATATATATATATATATATATATATATATATATATATATATATTGTCTTCTTAGTAATTATAGTTTACACTTCAATTCGAGCTTTCACGCTTTTGCCGCTCGAATTACGGGGGAGTATTATACGATATATTATTAGGCCCTGAGCCTGAGCCCGTGTGTGGACCAAGCCCATTAGGGTTTCTAGGTATTTTGTCGCATGTTTTGGATGATGGATTTTAGGCCAAACTCTGATACTATATTAGAATGATAATTCCCCATGAGATACTTTATATTATTCATCAAATATATATAATGATAATAAAATGAATCTTAGAAACCCTAATAGACTCGAACCTACACGCGGACTCAAGACATATAATATATCGCCTAATACATCATCACACCACCAAGCATGTAGATACACTGCAATATACTTCACAATCACAAAAAAGAAAAAGAGTGCACCGCAAGACCGGTGCACAAAGTGGGGTTGGCATGCTGTTGAATGGGGAGTGTAAATGTGACCACGCGCAGTGGTGGTCACTACCGATGCTGCACCACTAACAATTACACCTTAGTCTTACTTTATTCCAAAACAAGATACTCGTAATAACATAAATAATATTACATAATTTAATAAATATATCAGTTTATATATTACTTCTTCCGTTTTCAAAATTATTGTCCTTCGATAAAAAACACAATTTAAGAAAAATGCATTTATTACTGCTTTCTTTTTCTTACTTTTTAGAAGAATAACAGCTTTATCTTTAGCTAATTAATTAAATATTTTTTTTAAGTTTGTAATAATAATTTCAAATAAAAGTAATATAGTAACTTGTTTAATCTTTTCTATCTATTTTTAGTAGTGGACAATTAAATTAGGATATAAATAAACGTGAACTAATAATTTGAAACGAAAAGAGAGTAATTTTCTTAATGTGTGGACCGTGGACATTTTCACAAGTAGAGGTTGATCACTCCCGATTATTGTTTCCATGACCGAAATATTTGTTGGGGGGAATTTCATCTATACCTTGCAAAATCTTCAAATTACATCTATATCCTTTAAAAAAATTTAATTACATTAATATTCTTTCAAAACATAAAAAACTCACAAATATGTCCAAATATAAAAATAAATTATAACTAAATTACTTAAACTTATTTTTTTCTAGATATTAAATAACATAACAAATTACATTTATGCTCTTTGAATCTTAACTAAAGAAACCAATACCCGTTTCATCTCATGTCCATTTCTCATCTGCAAGTTCCATCTTAGTTACACTAATTACAAATTGTTTCAATTTTTTTATTTGAGAATTATAATTGATATAGTGAAACATGAATGTGACGGATATTTTTTATTTTTTTATTTTAAATTATTATTTAATATTTTATTTAAGATGATACAAGTGATCAATTGATAAATACAGTGGTCTTTTACTCATATCCTTATGATTCATGGTTTGATGTCAGTTTTGTGATTGTGAGAAAATATGTTTTTTAATTGTTAATAAGTATTGAAGAGAAGGATAAAACGGTCATAGAAATTATTAAATAGAGTTTTAAATATTGTAGACATTTATTTAAAGTTTAATTGTATATTTGAGTATTTTCGTGAATTTTTTATCTTTTGAAAGGATATTAATGTAATTAGAAATTTTATAAAGATATTGATGTAATTTAGAGTTTTTGTAATGATATAGATGAAATTCTTCTTATTTGTTATGATTAGCTTATTTTAAGTTTTTTTCTTCTTAATGGTAAATTTATTAAGAAATGCCACAAAAGGGCAAAGTACAAAAAAGACACAAAGAGACTAAAAAATAACTAGGACACATCCGTAGCTTGTCAACTTTGGCCACACAAAAACATTGGCATTGGACATTTCCCAAGCTCAATAACATAACCAACTAAACATGCAAATTAATTAACTTGAGAGAGCTAACATACAAGGAGAAAAACAATATACTTCTGAATCATCAAGTAAATACTGAGACCAATCAATATTACTTGAAACATCACCATATACTGAATTCTCAAGGAATACTGACAACTCATACAATTACTGAAAACAACTAGCCAAAACACATAAGGAAATAAAAGACCAACTCCAAAGATACCAATCAGTCCATGAGCAGCTTGAGATATGTAAAGAATCCAGACCTGCTATCATCCAAAACCATCCAACCAAGGGAGTGCCAAAAGTAGCAAATTGGACAAGTCTGCCTCCTTAAAAACCCTATCAAGTAAAACCCAGTGGGAAAAACCATGATAGGGAAAAAAGAGTGCAACACTTGCCCAAACAATCCCAATACATTCCTTGAAAACCATTGGTGCAAAAAACAGGACCAAATAACCTGATCTGCAAAATAAACCTGCAATTCTTGAAATGAAGCATGAACCATTGGACCATAAAGCAAGCATTGATTCTGATCTTTTATATAACAGCCATTCAGAATGCATAAGGAGAACATGAGATCAGGAACAAAACCCACCATAACAGTCCCAAAGCAAGCAAGAACTGAAACATTGTAAGTAACTGCAATACCAACATAAATTACTTTAAAGTATACCAGCTCCATATCTCAATCTGAACTGATATATACAATTACTATGATCATAAAGAACCCAACTCATTGAAACCTTGGTGCGTAAAAACAGAAACAGTCTTATGTTCTTGATATTCTTCAAGACTGTCTTGTCTCAACATAGATACAACTGCCCAGAGCACCACATCATGGGAAACCACATGATAAAGAAGACATTGTTAAAACTTATGATTCGGGATAATAATGAGTTAGCTATTATTTTTAAATGTGTAAATCGGTGGGGACAGTGTGACCCATGCATCCTAATCGGGATGTCAATCTAACTAGTCCGGGCAATGTTTACTTATTCAAATGACCTAACTAGACAATCATACACAAGTTACGATAGAACTCAGACCATTTTTTAGAAGGGGTAGGTTATTAAGACCCCTCTTTATCTATCATTTGTACCTCTAGTTTTTCTGGTTTTTTTTATCTTTTTTTATTTTTATAATTTGATTTCTATTATAAACTGTGAAACGGAAACTGCGGAATAAAAAATATAAAGTTTAACAAGTCAAAAGTATTAAACTGTCAAAAAACACAAAACAGAAATTGATAAAACACTGTGTTGTATTGTAAATAGAGGGACAAAAAGACGGAAAAAATACAAAACATGTACTTTTTCGGTGAGACGGAGGTACCAATAGTAGTACTCTTTCTAAAAAAGCTCACTTTTAACTAGTGAACTTTGCGATAAAGTAATGATACCACTAGAGCATGCCTCGGTTTGTAATATGATAATTTTTACGATCACGTTTTATTTGAACAAGCATGATTCACTGCGTGTTGCAGCGGGACGTTTTTTTTACTTTTATTTTTGTAAAAAAAGTTTTTTTATTTTTTTATATTTTTGATTGCATAATAGCTGGACCTTCTGCGCGTTGCGACAGAGCTTATTTTTGTGCGATTTGGTTACATAGCAAGCGCATTGCCGCAAGGCATAATTCGCGGATCGCGTTGCTTCGGGGAGTTAATTTTTTTAGCCGGTTTATTTTTTCGGTTTCATGTTTAATACTTCATCCGTCCCACTATTATTGTCATCATTTGACTTTTTGAAATCTTTATTTTTCAACTTTGATATTTAATATTTTTGTTTGTGTTATATAATACTTTATGAAAATTATATCAATGAAAATACATTTAAAAACCAATACATTCGTATATTTTGCATCGAATATTATATAACACAAACAAAAATATTAAAGATTAAAGTTGAAAAGGAAAGACTTTAAAAGATCAAATAAGGACAATAAAAGTGGGATGGAGGGAGGAGTTTGTTTTTTTCTTATATGGGCTTCTGTGTTGGGTCTCATGTTTAAATGTTTGTTTTTTTGGCTGTATGGGTTTTTTTAAAGATATTTCCTCGGGTGTTTTTTGATTTGAATAAATCGATACTTTTGTAATAGTTTTTTTTTTCTATTTTATGAAAACAATTATTTTTTTATCCGGCTACTTTAAAAAAAAGAACCAAACATGGACTTTTTTTGTGCAATAAGGCTGTATCGTTTTTTTTTCCGTGTTGAAATTTGCATTAAAAATCATATAGGATATAACACTAATAACATAATGGATTTAACACTAAAATTAAATATCATAATATGGACATAACACTTAATATCATAATAATGACATAACACAAGTCATATATGAATATTAACCCTAACATATTTATGATTTAACAGTAAAAATCTAAATAACATAAATGATTCTCATAGCAAGTTTCAATGAGAAAAAGTCGATAAAAATGTGAAAAAAAACGGAATTTTTTTTTTTGTCGAAAGTTTATATCAAGTGAGAAAAACTTGAAAAAAAAACGTGGAAAAAAGTGAAAAAACAGTGAAAAAATGTGAAAAAAATGTGAAAAAAACGTGAAAAAAGTGAAAAAAACTTGAAATTTTTTTTTGTCGAAAGTATATCAAAGTGGATATCTATAGAAAGATAATTAAATGCTCATCGTGATGGTATATTTTTTTTCGCTTGACGATTAACGGTTTGAGAGATATTAAGATTTGAAAAAAAAGGTTGAAAATAATTTTTGGTTTAATCTTATCCGTTAGATTAAGATGAAGATGAATGGTGGAGATTGGTCCCCTGGTATCCAAAAAAAACTTTGTATCCAAATGAACCTAAATCTTAATATTTTTGTTTGTGTTATATAATACTTTATGAAAATTATACCAATGAAAATACATTTAAAAACCAATACATTCGTATATTTTGCATCGAATATTATATAACACAAACAAAAATATTAAAGATTAAAGTTGAAAAGGAAAGACTTTAAAAGGTCAAATAAGGACAATAAAAGTGGGACGGAGGGAGGAGTTTTTTTTTTTCTTATATGGGCTTCTGTGTTGGGTCTCATGTTTAAATGTTTGTTTTTTTGGCTGTATGGGTTTTTTTAAAGATATTTCCCCGGGTGTTTTTTGATTTGAATAAATCGGTACATTTCTAATATATTTTTTTTAATTTTGCGAAAACAATTTTTTTTGCCGGCTACTTTAAAAAAAAGAACCAAACATGGACTTTTTTTGTGCAATAAGGCTGTTGGGTTGGATCAAAACATCCATGCCAAAGTTAGCCCATTTTAATGGTACTGTAGCAGTGCACTGTAGGGAGTTGGGGAAAACACTTTCGTTTCACTTCTCTTTTGAGTAGTATAACAAGCAAAACAATCCGTGCGTTGCGGCGGGGCTAATTTTTTCCCGAATAATTTTTATTTATTAACAGTTTATAGGCGGGTGGTTTTTTTTGGGCGATGCGTTATGGGCGGGGCTAATTTGTTAATATTATTCTTTTTGTATGATTCGAGAAAAAAAATTTTCGTTGGAACGCGCTAATTTTTTTCCCCCCCGAATAATATTGTTTTTGGGACGAATATGTGAAATTTTATTTTTACGGAATTATTTGTGTAAGAAAAACGTAAATAGTTAAAGGTGAGAGTCCGATTTTGTAAATATTTTTTACTTTGTGGCCAGATTTTAGGCTATTTTTTTGGGCTACTTTTTTTCCCGGATATTTCCCTTTTTTGTATGATTCGGGAATTTTTTTTTTTGCATTGGGTACGGGTTAATTTTTACCCGAAATATTTTTTTTTTTGAGTACGTTCGATATCTTTTTTTTATATTTGGGCCGATGAATGTAAATAAAGTTGTGAACAAAAAAACAATGACGGTTTTTTTTTTCATTTTTACGGGATATTTTTGTAGTAAAAAATCGTACAATAGTTATAAAATTTAAGGACCGTTTTGTATTTTTTTTTCCTTTGGGCCAGATTTTAGACTAATTTTTGCTAGTTTTTTTTTTATTTCCTTTGGAGTCCAGATATTTGGGACCCAGTTATATGCGAATTGTTTAGCTAGTTTGTCGACAAAGGGTGTATATAGTAATTAAAAAATTATATAATGCTTATGTGTTGGCCCCCCTCATGTTTAACGTGTTTTTTTATTATTTTGCTATAGGATTTTTATTTTTATAATTAAAGATGGGTTGTACGTTTGTAACCATATCGAATATTTTAAAGTTATTAGGTATCGAAGATGTTTCCGCAGGTATTTTTTTTATCTGAATAAATCGGAACTTTTGTAATATTTTTTTTCCTCCTACTTTGTGCATACAAATTTAAAAAAAAACAAAAAGAAAATAATTTAAAAAAAAAAACCAAAATCGGGATGGCCCAAAATGGGAGCCCGTTACTGTAGCACTGTGGCCCACTGTCAAAACGACAGTGGATTTGTCACTCAATGTGTAATACAAGCAAAAGAACCCGCGCGTTGCGGCGGGGCTAATTTTTTCCCGAATAAGTTTTTTTTTACGTTTCGGGGGTTTTTTTTGGCGATATTGTACGTTTGTGACTATATCGATTATTTTAAAGTTATTAGGTATCGAAGATGTTTCCGCGGGTATTTTTTTTATCTGAATAAATCAGAACTTTTGTAATATTTTTTTTTCCCTCATACTTTGTGCATACAAATTTTTATAAAAAAACAAAAACAAAATAATTAAAAAAAAAACCCAAAATCGGGCTGACCCAAAATGGGAGCCCGTTACCGTAGCACTGTAGATCCACTGTCAAATTTGTCCGTGAATGTGTAATATAGTAATGTAAACACACTCTTTGTTGAACAAATGCGTTATTTTCTTAGTCTTTTGTATCACTTTTCTTCGGAATTTTTTGATGAAAACACATTGCAAATAAATTAATAGTTGTAGAGAGAAAATATGATGTAAATGTTTGTCATCATTTATTAAATAATTACGAAGATGAATTAACACAAGACAAAAGAAAGAAAAGCAAAAGGAAGTACTCTGCAAATGAGAAGAGGGTGGGTACATGATGACTTTTCTTTCACAACTGAACCCTCATTTTTCAACAATCGTCATTATTACGTTAACTGTCACCCCCATTAAGCTTTCTACAAGTCCCAAAGCAATTACTCCATTATTTATGGTATCGAACGTATATATGTAAAGTGTTTCAGAAAACACTGTTTTATTTTTGATTCTTTTATAAAAAAAACTTATGAAAAAGTATTTTAAATTTATTTTTTACTATCTTTTTTACTTTTTGTTGGAATTAGTAGACATTAAGATTATAATAACTATTAATAAATACGAGCACGCAGCGAAAGACTAGCACGTAAGATTATTCACATAGTCATATAAATTAACATAATAATAATAATAGAAAAACGTACCTTTTAGCAAATCTTGAATTAATAAATCAAGAACAATATAAGATCAAAGTATGATCTCTCTTTGGATTCGTACACACGTTTGTTAGCGATTCAATTAGAATGCTAGTTCTTTTATAAACAATAAGCAAAACAACTTACTTTAAGTTGATTAATCAAATCGGTTTTCCCACTTGGTTGGGTGTAGCCGATTGACTCAACAAGAGAGAAGGGGAAGAGAAAAGAAGTTTTGCTTTTAGGGTTTTTTCACCAAAAGATATATCAAAACAATGAGCCTTGATTATGTTATAAAAGTGCATGGGGACTATTTTTATAAAGGAAACAAATTTTCACATCCTCTTGTTGAGGTATAACCGGCCCCAAACACAAGCCCACAACCCAAGCCAAAACTTCTTTTTTCTCATTATTTAACATTAAGTCCTTTATGTTAACATTTAACGACCGTTAAATAAATTCCGTTAAGTAACTAATTAATTAACGACCGTTATCTTATTATTTACACAATTAATATAAATTAATTAATATAAATTAATTAATTATATTTATTGAATCCAAACGCTATCGTGTGCGTCTTCAAAGGCCCGAGTCGCATTCCGGACATATATTATTTACGTGTACATTCTTTCAGCTCCCAGTTAAAACATGTAACTAATATAATATAAATAACATTGGTAGCGTATAGCAACACGCCAAATGCAAAACCCGGATACGTCTCAGAGTGTAGTTTTCCCAAAATACATTAAATTATTATTCATATTACAAATCCGCTAATTTTCTCAAATGCCATGCTAAAAATAAGATATGAGATCATAGTCATTATATTTAAACAATTTTGTTTCTCGTGTATCATAATTATATTAAGAAAAACCAATCTAATCGTGACAAATCCAATACCATTAGGTATGGCCAACAAACAGCATACTTGATTAATTAAGCGAGGGTCCCAGTAGCATTTAATATATCAATCCAGTTGAATGAACAAATTATATCTTGACTACAAGTATCTTATCATATATTTCTGAATACTTATGAATAATAGTTTTTAATGGCGACCTGTACGTAGTTTTTTAGAAGTAAATAAAAGAACCAACCACATACATAAAACTAACGTTCATCTCAAGTCTAAGAATTTAATAACGAAAAACATTTACAAGTTCACTTGATGACGGACGATCCATAAAATGAGTGACTTGCGATGTAGAATCCGACCATGTGCAAATCTAATGAATATCGTGTGAGATAAAAACCGTTCATAAAATAATTCTACGAATATATCAAACACTCAAATATGTCTTAATTTCAATTATATTCTCATCAACTTTGATCGACAAGACTAATTTAGAATAACATTTTATTCATATGATTAAACATTGCAAAAAATAGGACCAATAATTATAATGAAAACGAATCATATCAAATACTTTAATTCATAAAATAACATTGTTTGACAATATCCTTTATTCAAATACTAAAATACAGATTACATGAAACTACTAGCAGGACGAAGACCCATGCTTCTAGCATGTCGAGTAAGCTTAGGACTGGCTAAGGCTTTCGTAAACGGATCAACTAGATTTTCATATGTATGAACCTTAACAATATCAATTTCGCCAGTTTTAATGCACTCACGAACATAATGATATTTTCTTTGAAAGTGTCTGGCGCCTTTCTGAATTCCTGATTATTTGGCTATGATAACCATAACGACTATAATCATCAGTAAAGGTAATGAAGTAACTGGCACCTTTCTTTGACACATGTCTAAGTGGACCACAAACATCAGTATGAATTAATCCAAGTACATCTTTAACTTTGTCAGTTTTATGTGAAAAAGGTTTTCTTGTCATATTACCAGATATACAGGATACACATTGATCAAATGGTTCATTATCCGTAGGTTTTAAAAGTCCATCATGTTGCAACTTTTCAATACGTTTCTTGTTTATATGTGCAAGACGACAATGCCAAAGATAAGAAGAATCCAAATTAGTTTGTACAGTAGGATACTACTCTTATTGCTAATAGAATATAGTGAATTAACGATTTGTAAAGTAGAATCACGCATATCAATTTCATAAATACCATTAACAGTAATAGCATTAAAATAAATCATATTATTCATTGAAACTGATAATCCGAAATCCATAAAACATTGGGTAAAACCCTTATTAACCAACGAGAAAACTGAAACACACCTCCCAAGTAATAGAAGGTGCATAATGACAATTGTCTAAAACAATAATTAAACCATTTGGTAAAAGAACTAAGTCCAAAAACTTCAATAGCATCCACTTCCGCGTACCTAGACCATAGCCCATTACAAGTAGAGACTGACCTACCCTCAAAGCGTCTTTGCTCCTCTAAGTCCCCCTGTTTTGTGTTACACAATGAGAGTACCACAACCATGTCATACAACGCCCAAGAATTTTTTAGGAAATGCAAATAATTTTCATAGTATGAAATACCTGAAGAAGTGGAAGCAACATTTGACCGTCCAGTTTTCCTCTTTTTCCGGGGCGAGGGGGGGGTGTGGGGGCACTCATCTAGATACAAAGGACTATCCTTTTCCAATGTCCTTCCCTCTTTGCCAGTGGTGACAATTTTCCAATCTTTTTCCCGGACGCTCTTTCTTGTAAGGTTGAGGCTTTTTGGGTTTAGTAGGATAAGAGTTTTTAAGACCCTTACCTTTCTCTTTCCCTTTAGCCTTACCTTGCCGTTTATTCTTCTGGACTCTACCACTTTGAATCGCCATCACATGTGGTGAAGAAGCACCAACAATTGCTGCTGCTGTGTTTCCTCTTAATGCTTTTCCTCAAATCAATAAAAGCAAATGAAGCACTTCACTTATTGTCCTTCCTTCCATTGATTCATATTGTAATTTTGCACAAAAGCTTGAAATTCACTTGAAAGTGAATTCAAGATAAAACTGATAGACACTTTATCAGGAAAAGCATAGTTGAGTGTAGCCAATAATCCCAGATAGCTTTCGATCAAAGAACAATGATCGCTAACTGGATGACCTTCAGCCTGCTTACATGAAGGAACATGTTCACCCAACTCTTATGGAATCAACACCCGGAAGGTTTTCCCATCATCTATTTGGAGCTCAGTAATCATCTCTTGAGGAGATTTGTTTTCAAATTGCTGATAGAGTTTTGGAGACATAGTTCCAAGCATCAAACAAGCAACTCATTGTGACGATCAAAAAGAGCACCAATCAGCAAGAGCTTGATTATCAGCACTTGTGGCAGGTGCAAGTGCAAGGTTGTTTTCAAAAACCATCCTGTAAAGAATTTCTGTACGCAGAAAAAGTTTTGAGCGCACAGTAACCATGAATCATTAAATTTGGGCAGTAGTTGATGCTTATCTCAAGCATTGACCTAAAAGCCGACTGTTTGTTTTGGTTGGGCATTGTTGAGGTGCCATCTACAAATAAACATAAGTTCACAGTTAGTATTTTCAATAATATTTTCTTTAAAAAAAAAAAAAGAAAATTAAATACCCATGCTTAATAAAAAAAAGCATAAAATTTTTGAATAAAGCTATGGATCCACCCTGATAGAACTAAAACCATCACTCGCATCAGTGATCTGCGTAGTGATGATGATTATTCAAATGGGTAATTAACGTTTAATAATTGCATCCAATACATCTCCTACATTAATGGACTCTACTTTATTGTCCCCTCACTATGTGAACATTCAAACGTGGAAAAAGTGAGCATGATTATCCTATCAGATGCCACGATTAAGGTCTCACCTACTTAACTTGATTAATGGTCCAACAAAAACTGTTGATTATATAGCACTTAACAGTCTCACTAATAAGCTGTATAATATCACATTGGGTTTACAAAAACCCTGAATAGGTCTCACTAATCCATGGAAGCGTAAGTGCCAAGGTTGTTCTAAGTTGGATGGCAAAAAGACTTGTTTTTAAAGGTATAGTTTTTTTTGTCAAAACCATGTACAGAAGCAGCATGCAACATCTTTGTATCATGAATTTATAAAACTATTAATTATAAATACACATTATGGACTATAAATTTGTCTAGGCTAATCATGGAAGATTTTTAAAATCAGATGTAAGCCGAATCCACTTTGACTTTTTTGCATTATATAATCCATAATAAATCTAGATTTCGATAATCAATAGTCATGTTTAAATTGTTTTTCAACAAAACCCTTTGTCTTGATGTAACAATACATAAAAATTTATCAAAAGCAAACAATATAAACATAACCAACTTAAAACAATATATCTGAGATTAACACATTAAACATCATACCACATGCATAACCAAATTGATGATAACCTAAAATCTATGCGATTTAAATGAAAAACACATAGCATAAAATGGTCAAAACAATTTAAAATTTACTTCAAGTCACGTCAGAGTGTAGCTAGAGTCTTCTCAAGCTTAGCATAAACAACAAAGTTGTAGAATCTACAAGTCGTGGAACTCCACAAAAATTTCCAATTTTTTTTTTCCGATATCGGATGAATTATTATGATTATTTTACTAACATTGTCCATAATACTCACGAAAAACGTAAAATTCAACTAATACACATCAAATCCGATTTTATCATCAATTAATGCATGTTTTAACTCTTAACAATTATATATACAATCATATTATCATATATCACATCATCATTATAGTAAACTATGCAAGATTCACCATGGATCTCATTAAAATTTAACATTAAATAAAGCGAGAAGACTCATATTAACAATAATACATTAAACCGATATAACAATTAATCTACGATATTCATCAAATAAAAAGTGCATACATCTAGGTGTTTTGTCTAAATTAATTTTATTAAACCCTAATTAGGGTTTATGAACATAAGATCATCAATTAAAAATTAAGAAACATCAAAACCTATCAAATTTTAAACGTTCTTGATAACAATTATGTATTTATAGATCTATAAGATCGCTCTTACGCCACTAGTTGGAATTAAGTAGACATAATATCAAATTAACTATTAATAAAAACGAGCACGCAGCGGAAGAACTATAGCACGTAAGAGTCATTCACATAGTCAATAAATTAACATAATAATAATAATAGAAAAACATAAACCTTTTAGCAAATCCTGAATTAATAAATCACGAACAATATAAGATCAAAGTATTGATCTCATCTTTGGATTCCGTACACTCGTTGTTAACGATTCAATTAGAATGCTAGTTCTATTAGATAACAATAAGAAAAAACAACCTTACTTTTAAGTTGATTAATCAAATCGTTTTTCTCCACTCTGGTTTGTTGTAGCCGATTGACTCACAAGAGAGAAAGGAAGAGAAAAGAAGTTTTGCTTTTAGAGTTTCACCAAAAGATATATCAAAACAATGAGCCTTGATTTGTTATAAGGAAACAAATTCTCACCTCCTCTTGTTGAGGTATAACCGGCCCCAAACACAAGCCCACAACCCAAGCCAAAACTTTCATTTTCTCATTATTTAACATTAAGTCATTTATGTTAACATTTAACGACCGTTAAATAAATTCCGTTAAGTAACTAATTAATTAACGACCGTTATCTTATTATTTACACAAAAATAAAATTAATTAATTATATTTATTGAACTGTTTTATTTTTGATTCTTTTATAAAAAAAACTTATGAAAAAGTATTTTAAATTTATTTTTTACTATCTTTTTTACTTTTCAGATACCCGTTACCAATTAAAGCATCGACATCTTTAATTCAATTATGTTTAATCTTCTAATAATCACACATATTAATTCATACTATTTTCCTCTTACATTAGAGATGCATTTTGATATGTTATTTTTTATTAAAAACTTAGACAAATATAATTTGTCTAATAATATAGCGATACAAATCGATAGTCTAGAGAGAGAATAGAGACAAGCTACGAATAATACGATATGATGACTTCTCATTTTTAAGGCTTATTTAATTCATTAAGATATGAATATGAAGTGAACGAGTAGCTACGATATAAAATTAACATGCTTTTGATATGTGATCTCACATTCTCTTTTCATATATGCGTTAATAATCATCCTTGTGCATCCCTTCTAATTACTATTTGTTTCGATGTCTTCACATTGTAAACCAATTTCTTTACCAATTTAGTGTATTCAATGCACGCGTCACATCACAAATGTTACTAGTAGGTTGTCTGCATGTAATAAACTTTTGGGTGAAATTTACCAAAATGACCGACTGCAAAATCAGTTTTGTTGCAGAGACCTACACAATCTGACGTTACGAAAATAACCAAGTTGCTCGCGTGTTTTGGAGAGCTAGAAACTCGAGGAACACGTGTCACTCCCTTATAGTTTAGTCGAATTTTTAAAAATAAAAATTTGGAAAAAAGTTGCTCGCGTGTTTTGGAGAGTGAGAATATGAAAAAAAAGTTGCTCGCGTGTTTTGGAGAGTGAGTTCCGTAAT